>VWYP01011421.1:47958-146717 GCA_013400435.1 Pycnonotus jocosus
TGTTTTTTGTCTCAGGACAATAGTGATCAAGTTGATCAAACTTCATCTGTCTGGGTTTTTAACACACAGGTGTTTAAAGGACTAGCTTTCTACTACCTAGCATAATGAAGTTCCCCAACTCAGCAGGTGACCAGGGCCAGAACCAGCATTAAGGAAGGGCTGGAGAAATGCAGCAAAGGGAGGGTCTGTGATGGCCTGCAATAAGATCATATTTGATCATATATATTATATGTCATGAACTATCCTCAGTGTGGATTGTCCTACAACAGATATTTGTTTTGAGTAAACATTTGTCCTTGTAGAGAGGGTAGATAGGAATACCCAGAGCATTGCAGTGACAACCATTTAGTAAGAACCCATGAATCCAAGGTATTAAACTTTAGAAAGCAGTGAAAGACATAAGATGCCATAACCATATAACATCAATCTACACAAAATCCGTTTCTTGAGTCCACCTATTGTTTCGTTTTGGAAGAAGGGTCTTTAAATTCTGTCTTGAGAAGAAAGAAATATCATTACTTTTATCTCTATAAAGAAAAGAGTGTCAGCTGTTTTTTGTAATATGTTATCTTTTTTATTTTTTCCACATAAGAGGACAAATTCTGGTTATTATATATCTAAAAATGTTAAACACAGCAGAGGTTTAGAATAACACCAAGAGGCAAATACTCTGTCTAATGCAATTTTTAAGCTCATTTTGAACTTAGGATCTCTGTCAGGATATAGGCAGTAGAGGAATTGAGGTGCTTAAGAAACAGCTTTCCAGAAGACAGACAAGTGGGAGAAGCTCTCTATTGCATTAAGAGATCTAAATCTAAGTCAGCCATTTAGGTCGAGCATATCCTAGCCGCTGAAGTAGTCTTACCCTCCCTTTCTCCTTTCCTGCTGTCTCTCAGTTTTTTGGGTAATTTCATGCTAAGTCTTTGTCTCTAGCTGTTTTTCAAGAGTAAAAATGAAGAGGAACATCATCACAGTCCAATTGCCCCAGGATTCTGTTAGCAGATTTCCACAGCTAGCAATATTTTGGTTGTTAGACTGGCTGCTATTTGGCTATCAGTCACTGGTAAAATCAGAATTATGTGGTTTACATCCATACTGACAGATGTTTTGGAATCAGAATATGGAAGATTTGCTTCCCAGATCTAAGACACATATTCTGCAAAGCCCCATAAAGATTTATTCAGATTTGCTTAACTCTGTTCAGTTGTGCTAAGCTTTAAATCATCTCTATTCAGCAAGCATAAGATTCTTACTTTAAGTAAATAGATTAATGTAATTTCATCAAGCTGCATAGTCCTTTAGCCACAGTCTTCTCTATATCCATAAGATATTTCACAGTAAATCATTTATTAGCATTATCAATGACTTACAAGGTCAAATTACCATTTACTATTATCTAAAGTAGTATCAAGAACCTTGAGCAGATAACTCTCCATTCTGCATGGATTAACAGTTGGACTCCGCATGTTTAGTTCTTTTCTCTTTTGTTTATACTTATTTGTTTTATATTTTAATATGTTATTAATTTTTAAATTTCATAGTATTGGATAATTGTTAGTCCTTTCTTAATTATTTCTCAGGCACACTGTTTCCTCAACTTAGAATCCTGAAGTAATTCTCCCTTATTAAAACTTTCTGTATAGCTTGAAAAACAGCTACTCAGCCTTCCTGGGTATTGTAACATGTTTATGGCATTGTAGGGGTACAGTAAGAAAAGCTTTCCCCAAAAGACATCTTAGGGGCTGCAAAAAGGAAACACATATATTTAAGTCTTACCAACTCTTACCTCTGGGACAGTTTGAGACAAATGAAACTATAAAAGAAGATTCTTTATGGCCTGAATTTACAACTTATGCTTGATTTCTCTTGCATATTGCATACTACTGACAGTACCTTTTAACAACACAAGCATACTGCTGCCTGCATGACACATTTTTTAAACAACACATGCCACAATCAGATGAGTCTGTGTAGTGTGAAGATGACCTGAAGTAGAAAAATATTCACAGTTAGCCATGGAAGAAACAACAACAGAAAACTTATGTGATCTAGATACTGACTCCAAAGAAAAGCAATTCATGGTTTCTAGGGAAAAGAAAAATCATGTAGACTGACTGATTTTATTTTTTTCACTATACTAATGGTTTCAGCACGGACAGTGCATGAAAGTCTTGTTAGTCCAGCAGCTATGGGTAAGAGACAAAAATGTACCATCGCATGCATATACACCAGTACATTCACTTCACATGCACAGGTACAACACTCATCAAGTCAGCACTTTTGGGGCCTTTCATGCACTTAAATCCCTGGGGAGACTAGACTTACAAGCACAAAAAATGTAACCTCAGTTCAGGAAAAAATATTTCTTTTGGGAAGCCCTGCATAGTTTTTCTTTCTTTTGTTTTACAAAAATGAATTGGGTGCACACTTATATTTAGCTTTAGTCTGAAACTACCATCAGGTCTTAATTTGTTTCACAGCCTCAGCAAAGCCACAATACCACAAGGGATTCCTATCCCCCTGCTAGGCACTCTCTGATATTCATAGTGTGTATAAAAATTACCTAGATCTTACCTCTCATGTACTGCAAATACATTATTAGAGCAATGCTGTTAGTTGCTTGTCTATCTCATTCCCCAGCTGAGATGACTTTATGGATATGTCTCTTCTGATCCATTCAAGCATCCAGTCAAATAGATTAAACCACAGCTAACTTGGCTTTGAATTTGAAACGGAATACAGGAAGAGAAAGGAGGGCCACAGCTGGATGCTGCTTCAGGTGGGGAAAAAACAGCACAGCCTCTGCTGGCTGGAGCTCACATCTGCTAGTGCAAGTGTTTCTTTTTCCTCTCAGCTGCATTACCCAAGTTTATGCAGGTGTTTCTGATTTCAGTCAGGAAAGGCAAAAGCTAACATCAACTCTTTCACACTTAGACCAGCAGCTGCTGCAAACTCAACAGTGCTGAGATGGACTTCCATCTGCAGCCTTTCTCCAATACTCAGCAGTGGAGCTACAGAGAAGGGTGTCCAGCTGGGTAGCCACCAGTTCTCCTGAGGAGCTGCTATATATTAATTTTTCAGTGCTGTACTGGAAGAGAGGAACACAGTAGTCTTGACTAGGAAGCACTGGAAGTATGCCTGGCAAGTCCATAAACTCTCTGGGTCTAAGACAAAGGCAGGACTCTAAGTCACACACGTTAGGACACATTTCAATTTCTTTCTTTCTTTTTTTTTTTTTTTTTTTTTTTTTCTTTCCCAATTTTTTGTTTGGTATTGGTATTACAGGTTTTGAGGGGGGCTTTTTCTTGCCAATGATATTTACAGAATTACTAAACCAAACAAAAAATCCTTTTGTATAATTCCTCTGACACATCATTCAGTCCTTGTTCTGGCCTCTTCCTTATCCCTGCTTTTTTCTCTCCTTCCCTGTGGTTACAATATATTCTGTTTGAGCTTCTTTTATTAAGAATCTCTTTAATTTTTTAGGATTCTCTTGCTTACAACTGTTCTTCTCTTCCTCCTTAGTTTAATTAGATCTGTCAAATTTGCAACCACATAAAGGAATCCATATCAGAGCTACTATATTATTTACTGATCACTGTTTAAGACCATAGAATTTTTGTGCTGAGTGGTCTGTAATAGTTCAAGCCCACTGGAGTCCTCAGGGAAAAAAACCTCAGATCTCTTATCCCACATTTCTCTGGATGGAAAAAACCACAACATACGAACAATAGTTAATGTTTATTGACATTTTATATATGCATATATTATGCAGTCTGATGCTCCTTACTTTTCCTTCCTAATTTGTTTTGAAAGGAAAATATAGGACCTATAAGAAGAAAATGTTTCATACTGAACAGTTCTTACTGATCTGATGCCAAATAGAATGGCTTTGCTTAGACCTAGACTGGGCTGATGCATTTCTCTCACTCCTTACCACCACAATTTACTGTGATGTATGAGACAGAGACTGCTGCTGTCCAAGGCTGCTGAATTAACAGAATGAATGTCACAGAAAAAAGAAATCTTCAGGGTAAGAATCAGTTTGAAGTAAGAATATGATTCCAACAAAGACCAGTCAGTGCAGAACTTCTGGTTATGTGGGGTGTACTGAACTGTTAAGTGAGAGACTAAATTGCATAGCTATACTTTTGAAGACCATGGAAGACAAATGTAGGGAAATATCCTGGCCTTTCCTGAAGTAAACACCAAAATTCTCATTCACTTTTTAAAACCAGGATTTCATCCCGTGACTGAGGCAGAAATTAGTCTTGAAGCCGGGGTAGCAGATGGTTAAGCCAAGATCTGGGACACAGATTTGGGGAGTGTAGATAGGATTCAGAAAACGCTGGCAATTAGGAATGGAACTAATAATTGAGCTTGCAGATATGAAACTCCTGAGATACGTAATGTAACCTTCAAATTAATCATAACAAAGTGTCTTTCTAAATTTTTTTAGTGCCTCAGCAGAATAAAATTGTGATTAAATTACGTTCATTATGGCATCATAGAAAAATGGCCTGTTAAAAGAACTGTTATGAAAATAATGGAGTTCAGATATTTAGTATCCCTATACTACAAATATTTGTTTGATTTTATCTAAAGTTCATTTCTGTATGCCTAACACTACTGTAACAGCATAAAACACAATATATTAGTATAAAATAAGCTTATAAATCCATTACGTAATTTGTTAATCTGATAAGTACCAAATCTTTCATAATGTAGAAAAATTTTGTATAAAATGGCATTTTGGCAAATAGAAATTGATTAGGAGAATATCTGTCAAAAACAAGGGGAAAACATAACCAAAGAGCTTCATACCTCTTAAGAACCATATAATGATATAGCCTTCCTTGTTAAATTTAGAATTAGGAAAAGTTTTCACTCAAAATAAAACATATAACTGAGTTATGTGTATTTGTTGTTGTGAGAAACTGTTTTATGTGTACACCATTTACAGTAACAGCATTGCTTTCAGCACCATTCCTATGTGACTGATATGGCCACTGGGCAGAATTAGAAAGTCTAACGAGGCTGGGTCAAGATCTGTGAAATAATCTACAGCTTGCGGGGTGGAAAAAAACCTCAAACCCACAACAATCTGGCTATTATAAAAAAGATGGGTTTATGAAATTCTATGAGTTCCTAATAGATTTATTTCTTTTGTTCTGGTTTGAATATGTTAGTAGAAGTTGCTTTATATTCAGTATCTCTATAAATCTAGTTCATCTAATTACCTTTCTAAAGTTTCCTAATCTCTGGTCTTTCAATCAGTGTTAGAAACTTGATCATTTCTCTTATGAGCTGGAACAGTTTGAATAGGGACACAAGGAGAGATTTAGCAGATTCTGCTATTGATAACCTAATGCTCATACTGATATCATTATTTTCCCCAATTTTTAGTTTAATACAAATAAAATTAAGCTTAAAATTGAACCAAATATAAAAGAGATATTATACAATAGGGAAGCAAGTATTTTTCTTGTACACAGAAGTATTTCCAAATCATAAGTTGCAAAAAAGTGTGATCTCACAGAGGAAACTTCTTATTGGTATAATGAATTGTGGGGTTTTTTAATAAGAAAATAAGAATTTCAGACCTTATCAAATTCTTAATTTTTTAGATATTCTGCCCCTTTTCTTTCTAGTAGATACTTCTCTTATAATGGGGACTGTCTTTCTTACAAGTCACTAATATAGAGAATTCAAAACATGAATCTTTTTCTAGTGAACAGTTATATTTGCCATAGCATACATTCTTTAGGAGTGTGCACTAGATGTTGACAGTAAAAACATTCTATTTCTCTTCAATATTTCTCCTTTGCTGTAAAGGGAAGTTTACATGCATTGAAGTCCGCTTCCACCTTGAGAGGCAGATGGGTTACTATCTCATCCAGATGTACATCCCCAGCCTCCTGATCGTCATCCTCTCCTGGGTGTCATTCTGGATCAATATGGATGCAGCTCCAGCCAGAGTGGCTTTAGGCATAACAACTGTGCTGACCATGACAACACAAAGCTCAGGTTCACGAGCATCTCTTCCAAAGGTAGGCTAAATTGCCTTTGTTTGCACTGTATTAATCATAATGTTATGTGACAAACACTTTCAGTCAACCTTATATGTTTTAATTATTAGCATCCAATTATTTTCTAAACCAGATAAATAGTTTTGAAATATTTAGGGTTTTTTGATTCTTCAATCAAATACATTCTGCTTCTCCCCTGTCTCAACTATAGCCAGCCACACATCTAGTTAATCCCATAAACCTTAACAAGTAGTGAAAACAATGTTATTCAGTATTATATAAACCCTGCTTAACACTGACTGGCTCATCCTTTTTCACATCCCAGTATCTGATGACATGCTAGAAGATATGACTGAAATTCTAAATGCCATAGGTTCTTACCATAGATTCTCAATCATATTCCTTTCTCAAAACTGCTTAAATTATGAATTAGCTCACTAGTTACTAACACATTTACATTAAAATGTAGAAAAATGTGAACCTTAACAGCTCCAAACAATTGCATAAAAATAATTCTCAACACAATGAAAATTACTTAAGGTTTATTTCTGTGATTAACTGTTTCCATTTCTGAGTTGTAATTGCTTCAAATATTTTCCATTTCGTTTTAAGACCTATTTCTTGACCATCTTCATGCGCCATTGCAGCTAATAGAAATAAAATGTATACAATAAAAATACACAAATTTCAATTCTGTATTAGTTTTAACTATATATTTTATTTAACTATGGTATTTTTAGGTTGTCTAATTTACTATTTTTTAAAGTAAAACAGATAGCCTAACAGATTTGAGCATGCTTTGTGTCGCACATATAGGGAACTGAATACATCCGGTTAGCATCAATTGATAAAATGGTATGCTCTAAAAACTCAAAAAAATGACAATGTAAGACGCTGACAGAGAGCTGCAGATTTTTGTCACATTTTGAGCTTAGCTATGTTGGCTTACATAAAAAAGCTCTTGTAACTCTGCAAAGACAGAGTAGGTCTTACTTGCTTGGTTCAGATCATATCCTGCATCTGATTTGGTGATGCAAGATTGCAATGAGCTCTAATCTGGATCTGATTTTTAGTACATTCATTGTGTCAAAACTACAAGACCAATTTGAAACCATGCATTTGATTTACTGTGCCTATGTTAGCAGAGAATGAACACATCAGACCTCTCCACCTATCTCCTTTCCTCTACCTAATTTTTATTCCAGGAACTTACAGCCATATCCATTTTGATACCCGAATTCCCACTGGTCCCACCACAAGCTATTTTTCGCTTCCTTAGTGTCATTCAAAGATCTCAGAGGGTAAAATTAAGAAAGAGCATGTGTTTTCTGAGGGTTATTTGGTTTGTGGTTTAATACACAGTACGCTATAAGGAACTGTTAATGATTTAAACACATTTTGTAAAAGAATACATTTTTTAAAAAAAATTAACATATATAGATTGAATTGTTGTTCTTATTATTGTCCAACTTTCCATGGAAACTCTTGTTCAATAAAAGTATTGTTGGGATGTGGAGTTATTAATGCACTTCCTCCTGCCATGAAACACTAAACTTCACATCTGTGGTTTGGACATACTCAGGCTTCTCCTCCTGTCTCCTGTGGCAGGTGTCATACGTCAAAGCCATTGACATCTGGATGGCGGTGTGTCTGCTCTTTGTATTCTCTGCCCTTTTGGAGTATGCAGCCGTAAACTTTGTGTCGAGGCAGCACAAAGAGCTCCTGCGGTTCCGGCGCAAGAGGAAGAAGAGCAAGGTAAAAGTAGCACTGCTCACAGCTTTTAAAGGGTCTGACTGAATGATTCCAGGATGCAGGGTTAACTTGGTAAACACACTGCAGCTTGAAGAGGCCATAGGAATAACATGGCAACACAGCATAAAATTCACTATAGGCAGAGGGTCACTACAAGGACTATGAATTGCATAAATCCAACTTGAATTCTCGAAAGAAGGATTAAGAGGGATTTAAATGAGGCATGGGCCATGTGGGAGCCATCTGCACCAGCATGAATTTCACTCTGTTAGAAGAGTTAGACTATACTTCAGTGAATGAATATTACTGGTATTTGCAGCACTTTCTACTACATTGAGATTCAACAAATGTTGTTTCCTAGTTTCATTCTAATACTCAATTCAAAGCCCTAACAGCTGTGTTTCATGCAAATATTTTTAATACACAAAGGACTTATTAAAATAACATTATTGTTAGAAGAACAAAAATTTTACTTTAAAAGGCTGGTAAATTTGTTTTTTTTTTTCTTTTGTCTTGTAATTTTGTTTTAGTTTTTCACAGTAGTAAAGAAACTTAATTATAGTAATAGTTATTAGCATTTATATTAGAGCTGGAGCTATACAGACTACCAGTAAAATAACTCACTACCAGTGTGCAAAGCCAAACAGCTAAGGCTACAAGTTTGAATTCTGAAATCTGTAGTTAAATCAAGCAGTAAGGAAAATTTCTTACAACGTGTAACTCCTACTTCAGATTTTACAAATTATAGATATTTCTCCAGCCTATTTATTAAATGAGTAACCCCCCCAACTCAATGTCATGCAGAGCCTATCACTATCAGTCGCTATCTAGAATATTACTAATGGATGAAAGTCTGACAATAGCAGCGTGATAGTTCAATAGCCTTTCATTCCTGAAGATTTACTGCTGACATCACCAGGAGAAGATATTTTTACAAGTTTCCCTCTTAGAAGATACTGAAAATCTGCACTGCTGTAAAGCCTACCTAAGCAGTCTCTGTTAGTAAGACTCTGTGTTAAAATGCAGGCCAGACAGACAGGTGAAAATGACATTTTCATACATTTGTCTGTCCCTGTGTGTTGAGTCCCAGATGTCTTCAGCTGCACAGAAAAACTCTGTAGACTACTGTAGACTACTGTAGAAACTACTGTAGACTAGAAGATGATTCAGACTGCAAGTACCTGTGTCCAACATTTGACCCTGTGAAAAATGTGCTTCTTTCTTCCTGCTCAAAACATCACAGCATGGAGACTTTGTCTCTCAAAAAGGAATTAGGATCACATCTTAAACCCTCTGGTATATGAATAATAGATGATGTTTTACAGATTGAAAACTGCAGTTAATGACTTGCCTTCCTTATCACAAATGTTATTATTTATTCACCACAATTTATAACATGAAATGCAGGTCCTAGGATCATATTTAAAGTAACTTGGTTTTCCTTCTTCTTTTGTATTTTTCAAAGTCAGTTACTATAGCTCATGATTATGAAGTTCTGTATGTTTGTTTCTCCTTTGGACTAGATCAAACAGCCACTGGTTCTCAGGGATTAGATTCTATTGACTTTGAAAACTACCATATATTAAGATATGTTCATTTGACCATACAGTCAAGAAGTGAAAAGAACTTATGTAAAAAGGCTGCATTTAAAATAAACTTCAGAAGCGTCCTTGAACATTAAATCTTCTTCCTTGACAAAGAGAAAAACAATGTTCTATTCAGTATTTATGACCAAAACTATAAGAGAAATAAAGCAGATAGGATAACTTATTAGATTTTTTCATTCTGTATTCTTACCATCTTGGAACATTTTACTAAGATCAGGTTTATCTATCAGGTGAATTCTAATAGTTGAATACAGATTTTTTTGCCACTGTATTTTATCTACAGGAGTACAGCAAAACTTATAGTGATTTGATGTGTTGCAAAAGTGCAAAAATAGATCAGTCTGGAAAGGTTTCATTTCAGGTATGTGTAGGGAAGATGAAGAATTTCCAAAGTCTATTTTCTCTGTAATTAGAAAGATATGCTTGTTGCAAGAAATATTTACTTTTACCGAGTAACCAAAGCAATAGTCTTGTGATTGAATTTCAGTGTCTTTGGGAGGTAAGTGGATCCATTTTCCTGACTTAAGTAAAGGTCATTCATACTTAATCCATCCCAGCCAGAAAATTCCACAAGCTCCCCTGCAATCTATTCCAATTGTTTAAAAAGTTTATTTTACTAATGTGTTTTTCGGCCTGTCATGGCTTGTCTAGAAAGGACACAGAAACCAGACTACTTCATTCCTTCATGTCACCATCTGCACTTTTCCATTCAGTCTTTTCTATAAATATTCCCAGTGGATGCAGTTTTTGGTTTTGGTTTGCTTTGGGTTTCAGGAGTTTTGTCTTGTTTTGATTTTTTCTCATTCACTTTCCCTGGAAATTCTCCTAATAAGCCCATATAATTCCTCAAAACTATGTTTGCTACATAAACAACATGAAACCTATACAGTAACAGTTGCAAGCAGCCAAAGGATCAGGTGATGCAAGTCATACGGTTGTTTATCCAAAGTGGTTTACCATTTGCCTTTTAAACAACAGCGTGTTATTGACCCATATCACAATTGTGATCTTCCATATCTTCCAGGTCTTTTTCCAGAGAAACAACCTGCAGAGACAATGGCTTTCCAGCTAATGCAAAGCTGATTATTTCTGGCTAAATGTCATACTTACCAATTCTCCTGTATTTTTCAGATGCTCTGTTCGAATCATTGAATTCAATTTTATTTCTAAACATATCCTCAAACAAATTTTCAAGTTTTCAAAGTTTGGAGTATTTTTAAAATTAATTAAAATGATGGTTTATGTCCTTCTGAAAAAACAGAGGAACTGGAATATCCCTCTGAAGAAGCATATGTTTCAACTCAGATAGGACCCCTGTAGTAAATAAAGTTGTTATACAAATTACAGTTATGTACAGAACTGCAACAAGACATTTTGACATCTAGAGTTCATGTATCCTTGCCATTTTCCTTCTGCTTTCTCTGCTTATAGTCACTGCCTTTTTTCACACCATCTGGTTCATTTGTGGCCTCCCTTCCCAGACAGCAATAACAAATAACATCAGAGGCAATTCTTAGGTACAACTGCACCCTCTGGCCACCATTTTTATGATTGTAAGTATGGACTTCACTAAGTGGTTCCAAATTACTTAAAGGCAACATTCTTTTCAGAGGCCCAGTCCAGTTTGTACAGTAGTAGCAAAAATTTTGAAGTGTCTTAGATTGTATTGTAAATTCACTTATAAATGAAAGCTGTTGAAACGTAATGTGCAACCTACTCAATGCTGTTTTCCAATAATCATCACAGTAGGTGTAGGGGATTTTTTTTAAGGGTCTAATGTCTTTATGATTACACAAATGGCATAATGAATTCTGAGAACAGGGGAATTTTGGTTCCCAGTTTGAGACTTCATTTGATATTTAATATATGAGCCACAGCTTTTTGACAAAAAAAGAAACCCAGGCAGTGAAAATAATTATTCAGAAATATTATGTTACCATTTCTCCAGAATGAATTATTAATTATTTCCTTCCTAAAAGACAAAAGGAAAAAAAATGGCAGAATTAGAAGTCATACAGGCATACTGAAACAAACACACCATTGTTTTTTCTTGATTGCATTTACATGCTATGGGAAAAATATTAATTCTGTACATATACTGAATAATCACAATTTTATTTTAGGTTAGCTGTTAATATATATAGGTTTGGGGAATATTCAGTCTATTAGTTCTATTTTCAAAGTCTAAAGATCACCATATCTTTAGAAAGGAAAATAGACATGCAAACTAGATTGTCTTTAATGGTAATCACTCCTTTTTTCTTTTGTTTTCTTTTTGGTCAACCATCCGTTTTGGTGAAAGTATTTTGAGGGAGTTCTTGATGGAAATGAAATCAGTGAATCATTACAGCATAGCAATGGCTTGAGATGTGCAGGACGTATAGACGGGACTTTGCCTCAAATCTACAGTACAAATTTAAGGGTAAACTATGAAGAAGATGTCCCATTTGTCATAATGTGATATCCAACCATTAACAGAGGCCCTGTCCTTTTGTCTACAATAACATCTTCCCATGTCAACTTCATATACCTTCATTGCTTCCTGTATGTGATGACGTGAAGTGTTAGTAAAGGTACAGTCTTGTTAATTTCATAATTCATTTTGATCTGTTTAAATCTGGATTAAAATATAATACTAAAATTTTGCCCTGTTTGTAGTGCAAAGCAACTCAATACCACTTTCCTTCACAAAAGTGAGCAATAAAGAAGTTAGTGTTGAAATTACCAAAGCCAAGGCTTCAAATAAGTTTTCAAGTTGTTCCAACACCTTGCAATCAAATGGCTATGGAGTTATTTTCACCCCTTATACACATGTTATTTCTAAACATAAATGTATTATTAAGCACACAGATAGAAAACACCATGTCACAATATCACAAAACTCACAGTTTTCTATTCATTTATAGCTAACTATTTGTAGAACAACACTGATACAGAAGTAAATGAAATTATTTCCTTCAGACCACTAAAGAATTCTGATTTTCCAAATAAAACTTCTTATCTAAATTTTTTCCATTCCTTAATTATAATAATTTTAATAGAAATTAAAAAATATTTAAATGTAACTGCATGCAGAACAACTTTCAAGTTTTTAACTCTAAAGCTGAATGGGTGAAAAAATGCATTCAAATCAAACTCTTACTAAAGTTCATTCATAATAAGATTTTTAAAGTTTTATCAAAAAATCTATCATAGTTTTATTTTCTTTAGTGATGATACACTAAAAAGGACACAAAAGTTTCCTTATCACTTAAAAAAGTAATTCTGTTAGTTTAGCCAATATGCAGGACTTTTTCAGGAAGATTCATTGTAAAGGCTCTCAACTGGGTCATGCAGGGTATCGTCCCTCAGATGATTCTACATCTGCAGACTGAGACACATGCATTCTGAGAATTTTTTCTGGTCAAAAAGAAGGACTTTAGCCAAGTCAATCAATAGAAAAAAAAAAAAAAAAAGTTGTCTCTGACATAAATGCCTTTAAAAAAACCCTCTAAGCTAGTAATGATGATAACAGTAGCTGCATCTTTCCTGCTGTGCACAAACACCCTCAGATATTAATCTGATGCCAACCTAGTGTTTTTTCTGCATTATGAATCTGCTGGAAATCTTGCAGAGCCACATTTTGAATATTCAAGACGCTGCCCCTGAGAAGAATTCTGGCAGCTCTTGGTATGCTCCAGAAGGTGTCCTCTCCTGCACGTCCCCCAGCCCTAGCACTTGGGTGTGACTTGGCTGGCTCCAACCATCGTGGAGACACCATCCAAGAGACACTGGGCAGAAATGCTGGATTCCTACAAGGAGTTTCCCATCAGTTCAACAACAGAGAGCATTTCCAAGCAGTCTGCTTGCAGATGAAACACAGGAGGTTTGCAAGCACAAAAATAACGAGAGACCTGGTCCTTAAAATATTCTAAGGGTTCATCTCATTCATGTAAACCTAAAACAGAGATACTAAAGTCTCAGTATATAGTGTCTGATCCTGAAAACCTGCAGAGCTGAAATCTGCTGCTCGAAAGAATAATTTTATTATCTTTCTCAGCCTGTGCAGTTATAAGCATTATTTTCTGGAGAAGCATAAGAAGACAAAATTCTGAAATGTATATATGAAGGTGCTTAAATGGCAAGTTTATAGTAAATTCTCACAGTACACACATTTCTAACTTAATATTTCTCTTAACTGAAACACAAGACTATGATAAAATACAACTACATTAAAGATGTTATTTCCCATTCTTATCTGACAGGAGAGGAACACTCTTGCAGTAATTAAATCTCTGTTTTATCACGTCATCGAATAATGATCCTATCATTCTGTATTTCTGTTTTTCATTTCCATAGTAAAGTCAGTCAGTGATTTTCCCTCCTTTTCTTTCATGTTAATTTTTCTTTATTTTTATTTTTTAAAGGCAAATTCTAATACAGATTTTAGATGTGTTAGTTTCAGCAAACTTTATCAGTCTCTATATTTACTCAATTTACATATATAAAGAAGAATTTCAGTTGGGTGGTGTCTACAGCTCTGGATGGTCATGCTGATGGCCAAATAGTTCACTTCAAACTTAGTAATTTATCTGCATTCTTTGTGGCTAACATATTCAACTCATACTGAAAATAAAACTCAGATTATTTTTTTTAACACAGTAATAAGCAATCATTTGATGGAAGCTTTAAATATGTTTAAAATTAATTCTTCACCGAAAAGTGTTTTCAGATTTTCAAAAAGTCACAGACATTTTCAAAATGAAAAATTTGGAACTTTGGATTTAAGTTGTGCTCATTGAGAAATTGCATTTGTCTAAAGAGGATAAAGTAAAACAAAAAATGCTTTTACCTACTGAATTGAAACTAGTTATTTGACTTGCTTAGGCAAATAAATAATTTTTAGACTTTTAAGCTAGGAAGAGCTTTAAAATATCAAAACAAAAAATGCTTTTACCTACTGAATTGAAACTAGTTATTTGACTTGCTTAGGCAAATAAATAATTTTTAGACTTTTAAGCTAGGAAGAGCTTTAAAATATCAAAACAAAAAATGCTTTTACCTACTGAATTGAAACTAGTTATTTGACTTGCTTAGGCAAATAAATAATTTTTAGACTTTTAAGCTAGGAAGAGCTTTAAAATATCAAAAATTATCCTACAAAAGAAAAATTGACAGCTGCTCAACTCTTTTTATAATACTTATGAAAATCATTTTTAAATACTTATTTAATAATTAATGTAATCATTTCTATATTTCATAACTGTGCAAAATCTTAAAGCAACTAGGCTAAATTAGACACGAAAAGTTGACATCCCTGAATTTAAAATTACTATTGAAATAAAAGCAAAATCACACAACTGTTCTTGAGTAGACAGTAATGAAGGAGTACACTGGAATATATTTCAGAACCAAATTTAGCCCTTACTTCACAGATTATGTATCATTTATTTGTCTGCATATGTGCCTTTTTTATTACTTGAGGATACTTGAGGTAAAGAGAAGTAAAAAAGACATCTCCAGACACAAGCTGCATTTTTAAATTGTATACCATGAAAATATGAGTATCTTCAGAACATCTACTGTTTCTGTGCCATATGATTAAGAATCACTTTCTTTTATAGTTCTCTAATCCTGAATGTCTTTTCCAGTTTTCCTCTGAATTGGCAGAAGAATGAGTCAGAAGAAAAATCTGGCCTTTAGCTTCCATTTTCTTTATTTTTAAAATAAGACACCTTTCGTACTATTCTCTTTATCTGATGCATTCCCAGGGAACAGCGAAAATTAGGCTTACAGATAAGATTAATTAAATATACAGTGGCCAAATAGGCAGAATTCTCACTAATATAATGAATATGCATATCATTAGTGATTTTATGATGAATATTTCTAGAGGCCAGAATCATGGGTTGAAAGGCAATGTACAGACTTAAATAGCTGTTTATTAAAAGACTAGGGTGAAATTTGTCCATTTGAAGACTGCACATATTTACTGCAAATGGGGAAATTTAAACCAAATCAGAGGTTGTGTACCCAATTACCACTACTTTACTAGGCTTTCTTATTTCTCTAAATAGATTACAAAATCTATAAACAAATAGAAAAATTCTGTGCTTCTTAACAATCCAGCAATATTTTTGGCAGACTCTGATAGGGATGAAATTTCAACAAGTAAAGATAAGGTGTGGATTCAAGAAATCAATGAGGTAATGGCACAACTCCTATTTAGCAGCAGGTAAGATTTCTGCAAACAATAATTAAAAAATAAAACCTTCCTGCTCTTTTTCTTTCTTTTTTTTTCCAACAGGATGATGATACACGTGATAGTCAGTTTAGCATTACAGCATATGGAGTGGGCCCATGTGTGCAAGCAAAAGATGGAATAACACAAAAGGGGCCAAATAATCCTGCTCAAGCTGTACCAAAAAGCCCTGACGAGATGAGAAAAGTATTCATTGACCGGGCCAAGAAGATAGACACAATATCTAGAGCTTGTTTCCCATTAGCCTTTCTGATTTTCAACATTTTTTATTGGGTAATCTACAAAATCATCAGGCACGAGGACATTCACCAATAACAAGATTCGGGCTTGCAGTACATAAGGATCTGGCTGTCACACTCAAAAGGAGGCTTTTTGTTAGAAATGCACATCAGGGGAGTGAAGAAGACTTAAAAGCAATGAGAGAGAAAAGGGATCTGCAATGACCAGCTACAGTGGGATGGAAGAATGACACCCAGAGAAGATACATCTGCTGTTGCAAACTTTCCTTGTCAAACTAAATATTAGCAACTTTCGCATTGAAAATCACTCTCTACTGAAGCTTTACTGCCAAGTATTTATACATACTGTTACATAGTGGTATAATTGTACAGTACTCTTTGATGGTCCTTAAATTTTTAAAATTTTGGTGTCTTTTTAATTTTAAAAATGTTTTCAGAATACCCTAGGTGAATCACGCAGTATTACAGAATAGATTTGTATTTGTAAGTTTTATTTTCATTTTACAATATAATGGCAAATTACTGATTGGAGAAAATTGTTTAAAGGACTTGATCTAGTCTTAAGGACAGTACTGGTGTTTTACAATGAACATATTTCGCATATTTAAGTCATATAATTTATTCAATGTACTTCATATTACTGTTCCACTGGAAGGTGTATGTTGAAATAATCTCAGACTGTACAATCTCAGCCTAACAGCCTACATTTCATATGAGAAATATTCTGAAATTTGTAAAGTGTTGATTCCTGCAAAGGATTTTTTTTTCTTTTAATTACTTATACTTCAATAATTGAAGCATATTCTGTAATCTTTCTTATATTTTAAGAGGGTTTTTTTCTCAATGCATAAAACTCATAAAGCTTGTGAAATAGACGAATT
The DNA here is from genome assembly GCA_013400435.1 of Pycnonotus jocosus. Lineage (NCBI taxonomy): Eukaryota > Metazoa > Chordata > Aves > Passeriformes > Pycnonotidae > Pycnonotus > Pycnonotus jocosus. The sequence continues at coordinate 64,708 of VWYP01011421.1, forward strand.
ACATCATAATTTTGCAATGCTTCATTTTGCTTCAATGCAAAGAGATCTCAGACCAAAACTGAAAGCAGAGTCAACTGCTTCACTGAAACAGTTGGAAGATGAATACAGTTATGTTTATGCACATTCGTCTCCTATAAATTACATAATTACAAGAAGTTTAATTTATGAATGTGTCAAATTTTCTGAGTCATTCTTTGAAGTTTGTTAATATGACTTAGATACTGCTTAAGAAGCACTTCACAACTTTGTAAAAACATGCAGCTCTTCTAAAATGTAAAAAAATAAAATACCTGGATGGTCTTTTACATTTGCTGGATTTTACATTAATAAATAGGAGAACAACTGTCAAAACTCTTGGAAAGATCTTCCCTGCTTAGGTTTACATAAGCCATATTAGTTGCTTCTTTGAATTGTAACACCACAGATCATGTTTATGGCACAGTGCATCTACTTTTGTCAATCTATGTATTGGCAAAACAAAATCATGCTATGATGTGGAAATACAGCATTTAGCTTTATTAGATACTCTAAATCCAGTAGGTGATGTTGATTCTGATTTCAAAATATTTTTATTTTGAACATGTTCAAAATTTGTGCTTTGTTGACGATCAGAATGTGTATACAAAGGCAGAATCGGTTGGAGGCAAACATCTGGTGCACTGCCAAAGGCACGGTGCATATGAAGTAACAGAAGCAATGTAACTCTGTGCTGGGGATTGTAACATAGCAACCTTGGGTTTGGTTTGGTTTGTTATTGTTTTCCTCCTGGAATTAGTTAGAGAGATTCTGTAATAGCAGCTCTCACATTTTGTTAACCTCCATCAGAAAGAACATGTACAATCCACCTTTATTTTGAAACTATTATTCTTTTATAGTTTTGTTTCATTTACAATCTCAAATTAATTCAATTCACTTTTTTCCTTTTTTTTTTTTTCTGGTATTGGTTTTTTTCTGGTATCTGCTTTTAATTGATTTCTTTATGTGCATGTTCTTAAAAATCTCATTCACTTCTGAAGGGGTGTGAGGGGGTATCATGAATTTATGGCTGATATTCACCCCTCTCAAAGTTACAGTTAGTTATATTATATCAAAAGGGGTGTTAACATATTTCTGTTATCAGCAAAATCAACTGTATTTTGTTTAAGGGCTGTTTTCAAATGCACATATCGTTTGGCATGTCATTCTATTTTGATACAATGGAACCAAGATCTCTGTGGAGCTGATGGTTTAGTGGACTTTTTTAATGGAACCATAACATTTTCCAAGGTAAAAGAAGCCTCTGTAGTCCACTAATAATGTGTTTTTCAACAGAAATATTAACTTTAAATTTAAGTTTCTTTTAGATTATTCCTAAATTACTTAATATAGAGTCATACGGTAGAGAAAGAGAGAAATGTCATTTAAGATAATAAGAAACTTCAAGGCACAAATGCCTACTATTCACCACTTACAGTGGGAATAGTCCAAAACTGCCAGCAGGTATGCCAAGCCCTCTGTGCAAAGCTGGAATCAACAGCTGCTGATATCATCTAAGATTACTGTAAGAGATGATTTTTTTGCAACTGTATAATGAAGCAGTTGCAGAACCTGTAAAATGAAATTATGTTAAGATGTAAGAATTGAAAGGTACTCTGCAGTGTTTACCAGACTGCAGTATTCATGTTGCAGTCCCATCAAAGATGCAGCAGAAATGCAGAAAAATAATCATTAAGGAGATAATGTTTGAGGCAAATGGTATCTACCAGGGTTCCTCCCACATATAAAAAAGACCCCATTCATTAGGCAGAAGTAATAGCTACCTCACTTCACTATCACTGGACCTGGGCTCTGCAGAGGACAAGTCCTTGGCAAAGCCCCACAAGAAGGCTTCTCATGAGCACAACCCCTGTGTGACAGGATAATGCAGCTTTGTCCCAAGTCATCATTCAACATAGGTGCAGACCCTGTACTCAGGTCATGTTTTTGTGATTTCTGTGGACCAGCCCTATACTTCAAAAATTAAATACTGGCACTAAAAGGACATTGTAACACAATGAGAACAGAAGGAGGCACTGCAGGATCTGGAGGAATACCCCAGTAACAGAGTTACTGAGGAGCTGACACAGCCACCATAAAGAGGAAAAAAGGATTAGGCACCGTTAGTATTTTTGCCAGTCCTGCCCTGTGTCTTTTTAGGTATACTTGCTCAGGTGGAAGCAGTAACTACAGGGGGAAACAATTTATATCATCTGCTGCAAAGTTTATATTGTTTTGTGACAGTAGTTTCTACCTGTGCAGATGGACATCCACACCATCCTCTTTCTTGATGGAAAGAGAAGAGGAACAGGAAGGTTCAGGATGAAAAATCTGGGCTGTGCACAGCAGAGCAGGGGCCACAGGGAGAATGAAAGCCCAAAGCAGAGCCTGGGGCCTCTTACATGACTGTCTTTGCATTCTGCACTAAAGAGAGGTGTGGCAGAATCCGTGTCACCCCTCATAAGGCAAAAAAGTTCAGTACCTTGAGAGAGGAGAGGAAAAGCCCCTTAGAGATGCAGTAGAAATACTCAACTATCACTGTACCAAACTCCTACTTAAATTCCAAACAGCAAAATGCATTTTATTTTTAAAACTAGATTCAAATATCAACACAATAGGCTTGCATGGTTAGAGGGATGTGGTTTTTTCTCTGTAATGCTGATACACTATGTGAAGATGAAAGGGAATAAGGAGTACTAGTATTTTACTACTTAGAATTCAGCTATTTTAACATCAAAATAAAGTATATTTTACTTTCAAGGACTTTTGACAGAAAGTAGTATTATTTAACCAGGTTAGTATAATTCAGAAAGAACAGAGCATTTACTTAAGATTTAATTATTTTTTCAGCTCAATCATGCATTAGTTTTCTTTAGATTCCTTTTCCTATAGTTCATTCCAAAATCTGCTTTATAAAGAATCATTTGTGATGTGTGAGAGATAATTCTGTTTACTCAGTAGACAGTAATATTTAGGTGATTAAATGTGCACTTTACATTTAAGGAGTGAGGTATTGCTTCCACTTTGTGTATAATCCCTTACAGAACTGTAGACTGATAATGTAGATAAAGATAGAATATAATAAACTGTACAAAATCTTATATTTTTTAACAGTAGGAAAAGATAAAAAGTCTTCCTTAAGCTTAGAAAAAGAAAAAGTATTATTTTCAGCAATAATTTTATAGTAGAAGGAAATGAATTTATTTATACCATTGCCAGCCCAAGCTGACATGATTGGTTGCAAAAAATACATTTTTTGTGCAACTTCTGCTCTCATTTGAGCTATCATAGAAATTAATTTAATTCAACGGAATAGAATTTGGTCTTAAAATGTGAAACTGCTGAATGATCTGGTAATACATACAGTACCCCTGTGAGGTAGTAAAATAACTTTTTCCACATCTTACTGCACAATTGTATGGTTCTTTAGATGGGTACAATATCAGATTTCACAGCTTTTTTCCTTTTTGAAACAACTAAGAAGAAAAACATAAATCTCAAGCCAGACTACTTGTTAGTAATAAAATGAGTGTTCTGTTTTGGAATGGTTACAGAAAAGGTGTCTTCAGGCAACAATAACCTACAGTAATTACTGAAGTACTATCAGTTTGGAAGGCTTGTGGAAGCAGGTTAGATTGCTGGAAGCAGTGGATTAATGCCAGAAAAAGTATTGGCTCATCCTCTCTTCTTGACATTGTCAAATATTACTGCACTTCTTCACTTTCATCTTTGTGAAATATGCAAGAAACATTTCTTTTGTTTGTTTTTTAATGTACGTCAGAGTGATATTAAGAGATGAAATGGACTAAAGTAGCTACTGATGTTCCATGAATGTGAAATTGTGAGCTGTATAAAGAGAAATTGTTCCATGAGCTTTTGACATAAAGGTTTAACAATATATGATATTTTGTGTGTTAGTGATCCTGGCTTTTTAAAGGCTACAGCGAGAAAAAATAAAAATTGATATGATAGTGTATTAATAATTTGTCTGTGAGTTTTCAAAATATTCTCCTGTGAGTTCTCTCTGACAGCAATTTAATCTCAAAGTACTTCCTTTTTTTGGTAAAAATCTATAAATGTGTTGTGCATGGATTTGTTTATATTCCTTTTGATTGTATTACAGTATCATATTGCACTTAAACTGACATCCCCTCCAGTCAGAAATATTAAAAATGTGAAATTTATGGTGTCATCCATGTCATTGTAGATATTTTGTTCAAAAAAAAAAAATAAACTTATCTTTTTTTCAGAAACTGTGAAATAATTTTTATTATATTTTTGATAATGAATTTAAAGTCAAAAGAGCAACAGACAGCACCGTTGGAAAAAAGGATTAAACCCTTAACAATAATAATTATGGTGCACTACCATTAAATATGTCAGGAGTGAAAGCAAGAGTGAGAAGGACTAGAGTGCCTTTGATTGTTATATGGGCTCCAGCTCTGAAAAAAACCTTGTTCTGAAAACTTGGGGACAGTGATCTTGATAAATGCCTATTGAAATAAGTACAGCCACTCCAAAATATTCCTGTTGAATTTATTATCAAAAAGGCCAAGAGTTTCACTTGCAGCAAAATAGCCTTATGAAAATTTTATAGATGTCTGAGCCTCTCCTATGTACTCCTTGATAGAAAAGTTGCAGTTAGCAGATAAGAAGTCATTTGAGAACAGTCTGAGTTCTTCTGATCTGATTACAGCAGTGTTAATGCTCTTATAAAGAGCATGGTCAGTAACAGCCAGGTCTTTAGGAGACAACACAACTGTTTGTCACTCCCTGCCCATGTGACAAAAAGCAACATCAGTTCACGCCTCTCAATTTGCTTATCACGTCAATGGCACACAAAGCAGCAACTTTGACTTACTCACAAATGAAGAGTTCCATTATCAGTGGCAATTAATTCAGTTCAACAATCCTCTTGGAGCTTTATAAAATGGAAATTTCTCAAAGGAACAGCCAAATGAAACAAGAGCACCAGAGAAGTCTTAGCAGAAATCTTGAGTGAGCCTTCACAGAGGCTGCAGAACCCTCAGATCTTTGCTACTTGTGACAGCTGTTGCCCCAGCAGATCTATACCGTCTTGTTTTCCCTAAAGCAAAGCACAGCTGGTACCTCTGCCCTTGTTCAGATATTTCACAAGCAGCAATGTCATGAAACTACTGCAGTGGCAAATGTTTTCATGATGAGATACACAGCTCCCAGAGCATGAAAACTGCAAATGCACCATGCCATGTGTGCAACAAGCAATTAAAAAAGAAAGTAACAGCCAGGTAATGTCACCTGAGAATCTTTAGGAAAAAGAAGCAACAGATCTTAAAGAGATCAATATGTGATTTATGGCATAAACTACATGGTCCTTTCATCACAATGTTCTGGAAAAACAGATATCAAATATGCTCTTTCTATGATTGCCTAGCAATTTTAAAAATACCTAGCTATTTTAAAATATTTTAAAATATTTAATTTAACATATTCCATACAGTGGATTTTATTTTGTATTATCTATACACTATCAGGATCTGATAGCATACTTTTTTTTTTTTTTTTTTTNCTGACGTGCCTTGAAAACTTCTCAGTGTTTGTCAAAAGTCAAAAACTTTACTGCGTTTAGTTATTCCCATTATCCATGTTCAGTAGGTAGAGAAGGCATTAAACAGTTGTTTTTAAAAGCACCTGATGTATCTGCTTTTCCACCTGAATGTGAGGAAGAATTTTACTGTGTGTGTGAGTGTGCACTGTAACAGATTTTCCAGAGAGGTTGTGGAGTGTCCCTTGTGGAGATATGCAAGAACTGTCTGGACACAACCCTGTGCTATGTGCTCTAGGATGACCCTGTTCAAGCAAGAGATTAGACCAGGTGAGCCACTGTAGTCACTTCCAACCTGATCCATTCTGTGATTCTGAATGAAGAGCAAACCTCATGTCGAGACCAGAATAAATCCAAAAATTACTCGAATTAGGATTAACATATTTAAAGCAGGAGGTTATTGGATATTTTTTACAAAGCTCAATTATACTTCATTACGTTATACACGAACCAGGTGTCCCTCTCCACCCATTCCTTGTTTTATTGTAGCAAAATCATCGTTAAGGACATTATAAAACATCATTCTCAGGACAGTATGAATTACACCACGAGATGGCGCCCCCTCATACGGATTGGAGCACGTTTGTTCAACAAAAACCTTAGCGAAACGCATCCTTCCTAAAGACATTCCATCCACTGACAGTCATTATTAAGAAGCAAATTTATAAGATATAATTACTATTAATGCTGAAGATCAGAATTCAGTTTGAAGGTGATGGAAACATTTTGAGGTGGTGCTGTCTTAGAAACACAATTAAACGTTGAAGGTGTTTGGAGCAGATTCCTCACGGTAGGGATGCCTCCAGAGTACAGGTACAGCTACAGGTAGAAATGCATCCCCTATTAGATATGCACGACAGCCATTCCACCAATTAACAACATGTGTTATGCTGTTTAGGAGTCATGCTCTCATAAACACAAAGAAGGAAGTATAAGAAAGTTTCAGAGTGACTTAACTGCGGCTTTCCAGTAGCTGAAGGGAACCTTCAAGAAAGATAGAGAAAGAGATTTTTAACAAGGGCATGACATTTTTTTACATAGGTCGAGGGGGAGTGGATAGAAGCTGGAAGACAGCAGGTCTAGATGAAATATCAGGAAGAAATTCTTCCCTGTGAGGGTGGTGAGGCACTGGAACAGGTTTCCCAATGAAGCTGTGGATGCCCCACCCATGGCAGTGTTCAAGAGCAGGTTGGATGGAGCTCTGGGCAATCTGGTTTAGGGGAAATTGTCCCTGCCCATGGCAGAGGGGTTGGAATGAGATGATCTTTAAAGTCCCTTCCAACCCAAAGCATTCTATGATTTTATGATGTATAGGTTTCACTGAGGAGTAGATAACTTCATATTATCTCATATCTAAGTTGAGGTGAGTCCATAAACTCCAGCAATATTAAAAATGTAAATCTGTAACTCAGTTTGTCTTGTGATAGCTTGTTGTATCACCATCCTCTTGCTTTCCTAAAAGACTTCACTCTTTAACACATTCACTGAACAAATATGGAAACAGCAGTAAAAACACCCTGAACTTTGATCTGAAATGACACTGAGAATGTTATTATAGATAGACACTACATAATAGTTGCAGACTAGAATAGATGCTACATTTTATCACTAACAACCATCTATTATTTGTCCTTCATTTCTCACGAGAGTACATGACCTAGATGATAATTAAATAGAACCACGATGAACACTATTAATTTTTAATTTAGTACTAGTTAATAAAATATCTCTCCAAAGTTAAAGAATTGTGTGCTTAAGGTTCACAGACGTATTTATAACTTAAAAATCAATGAGTATTGTGGTTGTTCAACTCTTTTCCCCATAGGCTTTGCAGGCTCTCCTCAATGATAATTCAACTGAATTACTTTACACATTGTGTTTAACTGCATTACAATAAAAGAAAGTCAGTAAAAACAAGTCAAGAAGGGCATATCTCACTTCAATAGGAAACATTTGAATTATATATGACTGTGGTCAGACATAATACAGAAGCAATTTTATGCTACACACAGTTTTGAGAAAATAAATTTAAAAGCACTCTCAAAAATTATTTGTCCCTTTTTCAGTAGCCTCAGATTTAATTAAGGTTTATAAATACAAAAAAACCCAAAAAACAAAAAACAAAACAACAACCAAAAAAACCCCCCAAAAAACAAACACCCTTGAATTTTGTTATTGCAAATATATGAGACCAAGTATATTTCCCAAGAGTTCTGAAGCAGAACCAAAGCGGGTTTTACATGAGGGAACAGGGGGAAAGTGCTGTTACTTGTGGCAGTAGTTCTGTGTTCAGGCAAACTCTTGATATAAAAAGGCCCTTTTTGAGAGCTCCTTACATACTGATATCACCCCTGAGTTAATTCCTTTATTTATGAATGACACCTCCAGAATGGTCACTTCATTTGAAAGGCAGTGCATTCCAGCACCACCCTATGACACAGGGCAAGTGTATTAAACTGGTTTGTTCTCCCTGCTCACCTTCTAATTATTTCTCCCCTGTGACTGGCATCAACATTTCACACAATTGCTCCACTTGTAAAACAGTTATATTGTCTTTCAGATGATTAAACTTCTAATACTACATTCTTACTCATAATATTCATGCTTGTGCTCCTACTCTACACCCCCTGCAAGGGAAACTATGGACTCAGATTAATATGAAAACCCCAAGCATTCTCTTGGCATAAGAGTTACTAGAAAATTTAGATACTTAGATCCCTTCCTCACCTCTTTTCTTCATTTGTTATCTAATCCTGGAAAATTTTTTCAGTGTTAGCAAGTCCAAATTGTCTTAGGTCTTTTATAATTATCTTTTTCACTACACATTTTCAAAGTATCAAATCATGATATGATTTAATATGTTTAAATCATATCACAATTTATAATTATTTTTATTCCTTCTAGCTTTCCCCTGGGGGTAGCAGCTCTTTTGGGATGTCCAAAGGGACCACAGGACAATTAATGTAAACACACAGAAAATCCCATACACTTTCTTTTCCTGTCTGCCCACATAATCTCTCCTGAGCCTGTACTAGCTCTCATCCAACCGTATCCCACTCTCTAATACTAATGAGATGTTTACAGGGTAATTTCAGGGTACAGCCAGCATTAACTCATCTGTGAATTTTGTAAGGTTACTTAACCTTTTTTAAATGAAAGCAGAATGTTTTACTTGTAACCACCAGAGCAACATAGCCTGCATGCCTCTTGGGGCATGTGCAAAACCATCCAAAATAATTTTTCTTTTCACAATATCTAACCAGGCTACCAGACCACTCTGAGCTATCTACCTGGGAGAAGAACCTTGTAATATCATCTCTGTGGGAATGTTACAAATTATGCATGCCCATCCATCTTGCCTGGTGTAAGTCTCCATTGAAAACGTAGTTCAAATTGCATAGTCAGTGGTTTAAATCAGTGATTGAGTTAATTCTGTGGCTGCAATTTTCTGAGGTTATTGTCCTTGACAGAATTTTAGTGGCTGGAGTTTCTGTGAATCTCTTTTGAACCAGAATTTGCTGTCAAGCCGGTTTGGCTAGTTACCAATGGGTCTGAAGTCAATGGAAAAATGTCTGAGAAATTGGATCAGGATGACCTACCTGCTTACAAAAGGCACTGGTTACATATCTCATTGTAGCTGGAATTTTAATTATTGTTCTTTCAAAGGCAATTGAATCATCATCTTTGACATAATCTTTCTGAAAAAACTTCAGTTTACTTCAGATCTTAAACAGATGTTCCAAACTTAGGCAAACTGTGAGTCCTTTCCAGTGCTTAATTGTTGTGTGCCTGCAAGTTAATGAGCTATTTATTCTCTTCATAAAAGTGAAGTGCAGCAGAATCTAAATTGAACACGAACATCTGAACCAAACTTGAACATCTGTAAAATATGCTTGCCATCTTGCCTCTCTTAATTCTACTGCCATCAAATCTAGCTCTGCCTTAAGCAAAAATATTTCTACAGACCTCAAGAGTGGCTGGTTTCAATTATACTATAATATTTTAAATAGCAAAATAAACATGGAAAATATTGTCAGAAACGGTAACATAGTAATCATGCAACATCCAGAAACACAACCAAAAAAATTTCTTTCCATCACACAACTTTTTGACACTTCTTTTATCCTCCAATCTGCTTTTTGTTTTTTGTTTTCTTTGGGGTTTTTTTGTTTCTTTTAATTCTAGGAATAAAAACCTATGGAAACAAACTAAATATTTTTGTTTGTGCTGTTTATATCTAGACAGTAAATAGTCAGCAGAGGTCAGAATAAGGAATGAAATGCTTAAATCACCTAGCTCTAGACAACATATTTGAGTTGAGATTTAGAAAAAAGTTGCTTTTTTCTTTTTATTTCAAGTTTTAGAGAATATTGATAACTATCCTAAATGGGTAATGCTTTTGCTCCTTTCCCGCTTGAAAACCCAAGCTGAATTTTTTTATATCAACATTTTAAATCCACTAAACGATAATGACTCTTGTCTTTCCCCAGCCAGTAATCTTATTAAAACAAAACAAATCCTTTGTGGAAGGAAGTGGACTTCAGAATCTGCTTTTACCTTCCAAACAGATATACCATTGAACAGAGATGTTTTTGACACTGCTCTATGTCCAACATATAAACCGACTCCTTGGAGTTTCTGTGCTGATAAGAACTTCCCTTTGATCATCAGAAATGGAAGAAATTTACACAGGTGATGAAACAGATTTTACCCATATTTTACCTGCACGGGAATTATCCTTGGATATTGTAGAGAGTAAAAATTACTTATGAAACAGATCTGTCTAAGTAATTTGTTTTCCTATAACTATGCAAATAAAAAAAAAAATGAAAAAAAATCAGCCCAATGTTTGTTTATTTTTAATCAAAGTAAAATTCATCTTTATGTGAAATCAAGAATTTTATTGGAAATATAAGTAGGTGATAAATAAAATAAATACAATACATTGAATAAAATTCAAGATTATAACATTATTATTTTCAGATATTTTGTAGTAGGCTGACCCAGTCTGAATGCCAGATGCCCACCAATGCCACTCTGGCACTCTTCTTCTCAGCTGGACTGGGGAGAGAAAATGTTAAGAAAGGTTCATGGTTCAATATAAGGACAGCGAGAGATCACTCAAAGTTTGCCTGTAACAGGCAAATCTCAGAGTTAACTTAGAAAAATAAACTGAACTTATTACCAATCCCACCAAAGTAGGATAGTGAGAAGCAAACCCAAATCTTGAAAACACCTCCCCATTACTCCTCCCTTCTTCCCAGGCTCAACTTCACTTTGATTTTCTCTACGTCCTCCTGCTCAGTGGCACAGGAGGATGGAGAATGGGGGGTTGCAATCAGTTTATCACACAATGTCTCTGCCACTCCTTCCTCTGCAGGAGGAAGACTCCTCAAACTCTTCCTCTTCTCCCACGTGGGTCCCTCCCACAGGAGACAATTCTCCATTAACTTCTCCAACAGTCCATCCCACAGCCTGAGGGATACACTTGAAATATTCCATAACTAACTGTTTTGGTTAAGAAAAAAAGGTCTAATACCGGTTATGTGATGCAAATTTCAGTGTATGTTCAGTGTACTTAAAATGTGCATTGTAAATGAACATAAAATCGTAGAAGTAAAAGAGATTTCTGAGTTAACATAGAATCAGATATGTATGTGTGCACAGACACTTGTTAAATCTGTTTTATAAGAACTTCACAGCTTCTCAGCAGCTCATTATTCTTATTCTTGGAAGCTTTTTTCCTAAATATCTTATATAACTCCTTGCTTTTGCAATTTAGGATATTAGTTTTTATTTTATCTACAACAAACAGGGAAAACATTACTCCCTTCCTCTTTGTTAATGGCTTTTTTATTACATTCCTTCACACCATATTCCTTTATTTTCCTCTTAATTTTTTTTTTCTCCAGAAAAAAATCAAAATCACTTATTTTTTCCTCATAGATCATGGTTTCAGAGTTGAAATCACTGTTGCTTCTCTCCTCTCCGTGCATTTTAGTCAATCCTCTGCCTGTTTTGGAGAGGGAAAAACAGAATTGTACAAACTGTTCTAGAGAAAGCCTTGCTAGTGAGGTGCAGAGGAGAGAGATTATTTTGCGTGTTTTGGTTATAGATTTCTGTTTATACATTTTCTTTTACACAGCTGCATGCCTCTGCTGATTCATGCTCAGCCATACTAATCCATAGATTTTCTTTTGTGCACAAATACTAGTAAGCCTCCTACTTCACCTATTTGAGCAAAATATTTTGCTCACTTCTTGTGAACCTTCCTTTTAAAATTCCTTCCTTCAAAAATCTTTAAAGGTTTTAAAACTGTGTCAGTAGAGCTGTCCCTATCATGCAAAAATAACAAAGTTTATTTGACATAGCCAAGATACATTTTATTCACATGCTGTAATAAGAGTGCTTTTAAGGAAGAAAGCATGAAATTTTGTGTAAATATTCGTCTCATGCCATTTCTTGCTTTCAGCAAATAAAACCCAGATTTTCCATCTCTCCCTTTTCATACATGCATGCTCACAGGCACAAACTAACTTCTTACAGAGGATTCTATCAGTGTTAGAAAGCTATTAGAATGTTCTCAGCATACAGCTGGCACCTAAAGAGGAGGAGTTTCTGTTATTGAATGAAAAAAAATTGAGATAAACATCAGAAGAACATCTTAGGTGTAGTTCCTCAAAGTGTTTTGCTTGTATGATAACACTTTTTTAGAGAGAGAAAAGAAAAATCTGAAATTACTGAATTACTGACACATTTAGGTCATAGTAGTATCATCTACAGAAAGGCATCTGGATCTAGTGAGAAGAAAAGCCTTTAAAGAAGGTGAATTCCGAAATCTGCAGTATCTCTATGGAAAACTGTTTTTAAAGTTGTCTTTCACTCTTAGAGATTGTGTAATTCAATTTTTTAAGTTTTTATATAATTGCAATGATCTAAATTGAAAGAAAATACAGCAAAACAATTTAATATTTTTACATTTCCAATTTCCAATATTTCCAAGAATACACCCACACCTCTATTCCCTCCTTTCTATTGCTAAGGACAATGTGTTCAAAATCAGTACTTATTTTTCATTTTTCTCTTAGCCTGCCAAACTGTTCTGCATGTCAAGAATTATTAAATGGGAATGTCAGCTATTTCAGAGAGCACATGGGAAAAAAGTGCCCTTCCAAAATCCAGAAATGTAAGCAAATCCAAATGCTTCCCTTGATGTAATTTCAAACATCTGAAAAAATATTAGTAACACAATGCTAAGGAATTGTCTTAAATCATTAAAGAAACAAGAAAAGTGATATGATTCTTATTACATTTTGTCTCATATCGTTATTATCTGTGCTATACATGTATAGAAGAAGACACTAATTTTAAAATTGAGAGGAAAGGCAGTGAAGTATATCCTGTATCAAAATTAAGCTCTTTGATGTAAACAGGTGGTTGCTTTTATATCATATGTCTCAGATCCACTCGGGAATATTTGTCCTCTTGAACACTTTCTATAGAAAAGACATCAACCATTAATTGGTGATGGTGAACTGACCTCTTGCTTCCCTCTTCCATATCAGTTGCATCTCTGATTTCTGCATGAGAAAAGCAACACGTTTATGTGCCCCCTGAGAAGCAGAGTAAGTAACAAGTAGTTATAAGACACTGAGACCTTCAATATTTCAAGAAGAGTCTTTTTTTTCTTCACCTTAATTTATTTTTCTAATAAGGCTCTTGTCTTGTGGTTCATACTTAATGGCTGTCATAGTTCACTAAATGTATTAAAATAAGTGACAATGTTATTTCAGTGGTGCTATATCTGTGATGCAGAGAAATGGGCTCTGTTTAAACAGGATTGAAGTCAGAATTCATTGCATAGCATGGTAGGAAGAATTCCCATCCCTTTTTTCCGGCTTGGTTTGTTTATTTATTTGTTTGTTTTCCCTAGGATCCTGGCATTGTTGTTTTTACTTATAGCTCATCCAAGAGGTTCTATAACCTTGACTTTGCTCTTTTACATGTTTGCAATGGGGTAAATTACTGCAAAAAATACAAGGTAATAGAAAAGAAAAGCTATTCAGTTAAGGAAGCAAAATTATCTGAAAACTAGTTGTAACTTTGCAGTGGTTTCCTTTGCCTTTTCAGGGTTGTTGTTGTTTTGGGTTTTTTTCCCCCACAAATAAAAGGAGACAATGAAAAGAGAAAAATGGATAACTGGATAAAATTTCCACGTAAATATGAAGCTTCAGGAAAACACATCACATTGCACAGCGAAATTCCCTGGGTGGTTCTGGACTCCTGTCACACCAGGGCCATTGTGAAATCATAGGCATATACACTCCTGGTCACAAAAACTCCTTCCAAGAAGTAGATGCAGTTGATTAAGTTACATTTAATAGCTGCTGCTTGGTCAATCCTTTGACTGCTTAGAAGCACATGGTACAATGCCAGATCAACATTAGCAGTGCACGTGATCATCACAAGAAGTTCTGTAACTCTCCAACAGCGTGTGACTTAAAATTCAGTTTCACAACTTCCAAACACAGCTGTTTGGAGATGTGGAAAACAGTTTCCATAAACTTCTCAATAACCTTTTATGCTAGAGAAGAAAGGAGGAGCCAACTTTCATTCAACAGTATAAAACAGAAAGTCTTCAAATTATTCAGTAAACTAGAATCTGGTCTGCTTGAAATGCCTGGAAAAAGGATTTAGAGATGACTGCAGAATAGCACTAAACTATCATGCATTGTAGGAGAGAAAAAGGCAAAGAATCATAGGAAGCATAATCAGATACACATTTATTAGGAAAAGATCCTTTTCAACAGTGCTGGAACTGTTCTGAATGAGTACATTCAAACATTTAAGGCAGATCCAGAGGAAGACTACTGAGATTACAAAAAGAATACAAAATTTGTCTTTTACATGAGATGCCTTGAAGAGCTTAAATTTTTTTAAAATCTAGTAATGAAAGCAACAAGCATATAGGACTGATTTGCAGAAAGTGAAGATATCCTCATAATCCTGATGAGAGATAAACACCAAGGAAAAAAAAAAAAAAAAAAAAGAATGTCAAGGGGAAAAAAAGGAGGCCATTAGCATTTTAGACTTTCTTCTCATAGAAGAAAGAGCACTAACCTGTAGAGGCTTCAGTATTTGGAATAGACCTGTAGTGAAACCAGTGGGAATAGACCTGTAGTGAAAAGCCTTCAAATAGACAACTTTGAAGGAAGTAGAGAATTTTGAAGGAACATAATGTGCTTTCCTACAACAGAATGGGATTTCTCTCAATGACTTATTTCCTTCTAGTCCATTGTTTCCATTACTGTATGAATATGTTCTTGTGCACATACATACACATATATGTGTGTGCAGATAAAATTTGCAGTGTGTAGAAACTACATGTTATTGTAGAATGCATTTTACCTATGGCAGTGTGTTTTTACCCATGGCAGTATTTGATCCCACTGTATGCATGTGAAGAGTAAATAGAGATATGTGAAAGGTTGGCTAGGAATTAAATGTCATAACCTTTTGCCACTGCAAAGCAAAATATGTACTTTGGGTGTATAGCCCTGAGTCAGTGTTTTTATTGACATTAAATTGTTATACAATATTTTTATTTTAGATAAACACAACGACAAAGCAAGAACAAACACATTTTTCCAGGAACTAGTTAGGATCGAGTGTACCTTAGCATGGCCTGAAAAACAGTGTATAATTTAAGAGTGACTCATTTGGGCACCAGCTTTGTAGAATTATTCAATTCCTGCTCTATCAAGGACTCACAATTAGTCAAAAGAAAGCCAAGTGGGGCCTATTTTTACTATTGTTAGTTCAGCCACAGTGTTGATGGAATTACTGAAATTGGTAGTTACTCGCTCACTGTGTTGAGTGCAGCACAGTCTTCAAGAAGTTGTGATAAAGATTAAGGCAGACCAGCAACCCACTGACAGTGAAAGAGGAGATGTCATCCCTGCCAGCCTCCTCCCATGACACCCAGATACACAGCCCTGCCCTCTCCCTCGTACCAGCTCTGAGGTGCCCTTCAGAAATCTAATTCAGTTCACTAAGCTCACTATTTCTGTTTTATCCATAGAAACAGAGAAGGAAGAGTCAATTCTAGGTGCTCAAAGCCAGGACCATGGGAGATAAGTCTATGCTTTTTAGTACAAAATATTCTTCAATTGATTAAGTCATGTGAAACTACATTCACAGTCTTCAAAAGGGATGAAAAAAGCCCTGTTTCTCAAGAGCAATAACACCATTTCCACAAATGTCTTTTAGGCAATCATTCTACCAAAACATTGAGGAACAGGAAGGAGACCTAATTTTTCAAAGATTATATCAAAAAATACACTCATTTACATTTAGTATTAATATTTAGCTCTAAATTACTTTTGGATGGATAAAAATTTGCATGTATTTGTGAGTATATTTTATGTATATAAATAAAGAATAACTCAGTTACCCATTTCATGTTTCAGAATTCATCATTAACATTTATAGCCAAAAATACCTGTGGCGTTGGTGATTAGATTATCCAGAATAGTGACCTAACTATTCTGGATAAACTAACCTAAAGAAGCAATATTATTTGCTCCTAGTACTTAAGGGTTTCTTGGCTATTTCTAAAGAAACAAAAGAAATTCTAGTATTTCTGGAATCAGCTGGCAAAGGCCCTACCCAAAGCCCTTCTCAGGCTAGCAATCTGTCAGGCTCAGTCCTGAGCCATCCTCACATTGAGCTGGATTGGTTTGAACAACTGGACATTGACTGGTCCATTTTGACTGAGATGATCCCAGGAACAAATACATGAATAGTTCAGCTAACAGAGCTGATGGAACTGTGGTCTCTGGCAAAATTTTATAATACACTTCCAGGTTTGAACAATTCCAGCCAGCTTACTTCTTTCGTGATTTGGAGCTATGCCTGAAGTCCCTCCTGAGACACAGGGATAAGACCCATGGCCTGCTATCTCCAGCACACCCAGCTAGTTAAACCTGAGCTGCTCAGCCACTACTATTCCAAGGCAAAATCTGGAAATCATCACCAAAAAAGCTGAAGTTTTTCTACACTAAATTCCACAATTTTTAACTTGATCTAATTTTTTACAGTGTCTTTTCTAGAGTACTGATTACATCATCTAACAGCTCCATTTGTATTACCACTACCTATTCGGGTGGAAAAAAAAGGATTTTTTTTTTCTGTAGAAGAATACAGAAATTGTGAATAAGTACCACGAGAAATTACTTTAGAAAATTAAAATTAAAAAAAAACAACTCACCAAGTTACTTAATACTAAGCCAATAGCAGCATCATATCCTGTCCTTAATTTCTTTAGTGATGCAATGTTAACAAAAGAAACATAGGATTCATTTAATGTTTTGCTTTGCTGCCTTCAGCCATCTTTTTTAAATTCAGTGGTATTAGCAAAAGCAGTGTAGCATGCTCTCAGCCACTCCCAACAGAAAAACCCAGGAACAACCCAGGCAGTTGGGACAACCTTCCCTTCTCTTCCTAAAGAATCAGCATCCACCTAACGGGCATTTGAGTAGCACCATTTTTCAACAAAACACGGTAAGTTTGTGCTGTCTTATTTGCATTTTTTTCCATCTAACTGATGGAACAAATCCTACAACATAATTATGCATATATAGCTCTGCATGACTTTATACAAAAGTAGTTCTTTTGCATACGAACCACCAGAAAGTGGTTTCTTTATCCTGCTTTCCTTTTTAGTACTTTGGTATTTCTTGCATTTGTAAGAGTTCTTTGCCAAAGAAAGAAATGCTTTCTTTTTCTGAAATGCTAAAATAATTAGTTATCATCAGACCCATGGATTACAGATTAAATTATAGGTTTTTGCCTCAGCAGAAAATAGATTGCAATCAAATTTTTATGGGTATCATACCTTTCCATTTCCTTTAAACTCTCTTTCAATTCCTTAGTTTTGTTGAAAGGTTCCCCATTGTGAAGGGAATTGCACGAAAAGCACAAGTGCTGCAGTCGTACTGAGGAAATATTGTTGTGCTTTGTTATGAGTCAGACTGGATGGAGTCAAAACATATGACTTGGTCTTAAGAAACTCTGGCTGAAAAACAATCAAAATCACAGATATACATCTGCTTTTATAGAATATATAACATCTGGACTGAAATTCTTCCATCATCCAATTGAAAGTGATAAATATTCTCTTTTTTCTTTGTTGGATCTACTCTAAAGTACAAATACATTACTTTAACCCTTAGAAATTTTATAGAAAAATCTGGAAACAAATTTCAGAATACCTTCTTTTGGTTCCTCTTTCCCACGGTGCCAGTGCTAAGTTTCATGCAACTTCTGAAAGCTTTATCTCACTCTAGGCAAAGTCCAAAAATCAGGTTATAAAAAAGCTTCTCTGGCACTGCAATTAAAGTCACTGACATGTGCTCTTCTTTCTCTTCTGCTATCTTTAGTTACACTCTTCACTTGATGCAGCTTCTTCAAACTCCAACACTCAAATGTGAATTTATCCCATGAATACCATCCCTTTTCATATCTGCATGATAGGAGATGTTTCTGGAGTGTTTTATGACAAAAAGAGAATGATGAAATTCACTTTACACAAAAGGGATGAATGAAAGTACATGCACAGTTTTAGGAAGCCTTATTTTTGTATGGCACAGAACTTTAAACTTTGCTTTTGCACTATTGTGGTAATTGTTCTTAAGAAAAAACAGTGTTGAAAAGGAGATTGCTGTGAAAGGCAAGAAAAATTGGACACCAGACTTATGGCTAAATATTCTCTGAATGTGGAGGTTTTTGAAGCCTGAAAAAATTATTCTTGTTGAGTAATTCTGAGTAATTCAGAATTATTCCTTGAAAATGGGGAAATATTTCATTTAATTGTTATTTCCCTTTTTTGTTTTGTTTGCTTCTCATTTTGCCTTGAAAAGGTCTGAATGAGTTGCCTTGAAGAGCATTTTTTTAAGACAATACATAGCCTAGGAAGTTAGTGTAAAAGAATTTGACTTCATGTCTTCAGAGTAGGCTGGGGGATGGTTATGGTGTGTTTAAGAACAATAAAATACAAAGCAGAGTGAGATCGCTTTTCCAGAATGGTTTCTTTCTGTTTTATCATTATCTCACTGATTTCATCCACTCATTTGAATGTCAGCTTGTTAGGAGAATGTTGATGTACTACTGTCTCTCACTTGTTCCTGTTAACTCAAGAACACATAAAAGCAGGTTTTAGTACCACTGAAGAGTCTTTGTACCTGTCTTGAATAGCTCATTTCACACAGTTTGGGAAAAAGAGGATGGAGAATTCTTCCACCCTGAAAAGTCATCTGATGAGATGATGGAGGAGGAAAATATTGTACAGTCTATTCTACAAAATAGACCTTTTTCTTGTGGTCTTCTGCTCAGTTAAAATAAAGTTCTTTTAAGCCTAAAATGATCTCCTAAATTTAGAACTCTCAGTTGTGTACATATTCTTGTGAAATTATGAAAACAAGTTCATTGTTACATGTTAAATTTATACTCAGTAAACCTGCCAAGAGTGTTTCCAGTTGACTTAGAAAAATGTCAAGCTATTGCTTTGGAAAAGAGGATATTAAAATTCTTGTTGATAATTTTGCTTCCCCTGGAAAAAAAAATTGAGGAGAGAACTCTTCCCTGAACAGTCATGTAATGATAGTGACCATATGTTTCAATTTGCAGTTTGTTCTAGTTAAAACATACATGAAATTGATTAATTACTGAAATGAATAACTAACTGTGTCTTGCAGAAAGAAAGGTACGTAGGACAATAAAATTTTGAGCAAAATACAGTATCAGATCAATTTACAGAACTCTGATCTTGAATGTACTCATCACTTTCCTGCAAAAGTCCAGTGTCACCAGGTTTACAGTTATCACAGCAAAACTCCTTCTCTGACAGTTACTGTTGGAGCTTTCATTCACAAATGTGTCATTTGTTTTCCACTAGGCCCAGCAGGCAGATCACTTAGGTAAGTGAAAATAGGTAAGAGCTGAATGTGTTATGGCTGAATATCCCCTGATTATTTTGAATTGTATTGTTTACATACACCTATGTACATTTATATATGTGTGCTCATATAATGTGTGTAAACAGCACCTTGTATATGAGCTACTTGAAATATTTGTTATTCCTCCAGGCTTGCAGAAGACAGCAATTATTTAGCAAGAAGTAAAGAATTTTACTCTGTATTCTTAGGAGACTGGGAACATATGTAGTGCTATGGGCAAATTACCACTATGACTGACAGACACTTCACTTCAAAGAAGAATTTCTGTAAAACTCTCTGCCCTAACTGCGAAAGAATCTTTCTACATCATCAGTCCATTCCTGTATCCCCTGCCTTTTTGTAGCCATAGCTGGCATACAGAGACAATGTTTTCCTACATTGTTTTGTTTTCAGTCTTCCATAACAAAAACAAAGAGAGAGAAGTCACGCATTGTATTAAACAGTTATTGAGAAATGAATCATTATCTGACACACATCAGAAAAAAATATGAAATCAATTATGGCATGTTCTAGCTACAGCATTTGGAATCTTGCCATTTGCCAAATTTGTTTTCTGCTAACTTTCTTGAAAACAAGCAGAAGTGCACTAGTTTTGTTTAGATACTTGCTACTATCAGTTTTCTTATCAATCTTAGCTGTTATTTATCCATACAGCATTATCAGTATTTGTTCTTTGGGATACACAAACTTCCTACCACAACATGAATATATTCTCAAGTAAACAAACACACACACACACAAAAAGGAAGAAAACACTGAAACAAACAAAAATAAGGAACTTCTTGCTGAAAAGAAAAACATTTAACAAAATCCTACTCCACGGAGTTCTCTAAACAAAAACTTTAAAGGTCTGCATAGGACTGTCTTCAAAGGTCTTGAGGGCAGGTTCTCTAAAACTATGGGGTAAAGAAAAGGGCCTCAAATTCCAAAATTTAGGCTATGAGCCGAAAAACATTTAACTGCTGCTTAATTTGAAGCAGACAAGTAGTCCAAATGATTGTAAGCTCTATGTGCCTGTGTCTGCCTGTTTACTTACTTACCTGCCTGCAGCAAGCAAAATCTTTTCCAAGCATGGAAACCATTCTCATGGAGATGTGTCTTCAGTAGGAAACTAGGTGTGTTGTCACCTAAGGTAACAAATGCCTGATAAATTCCTAATGAAGACAGGCAATTTGTGGCTTTCATACATTAGCAATTCACCACAGCAGATTGTGCTGCAGCAAAGGTCTGGCTTGATCTCTAAATTCTTGTTGAAATTCTGAACAGATTTATCTTCATAAGGCCTTTATTTTAATCTTATTTATTATGTGCTAGTTAAACTGAGTAACGATTTTCTTTTTTTTGAGACAACAAGAGTGTGAGAATTCATCTGTTTACTTGAGATCTAAATTACGACTCATCTGAAAACAAAGAAGTCTAAGATTACAATGAGAATAGTCTGGTGATCTTTATCATCTTACTGTTACAAAAGAAGGAAGTTTCTTGAGCAGTTAGGATGCAAATAACTCATAAGAATCACAGGGAGCAGGGGAGTTGACTAGGTGTTGGGACAGATATTGGTCCCTTGTTAAGGGCCTTCTTGGCAAAATTTGCTAATTAGACTGAATCATGTAGGAGGTTTTAAACAAAATAATTTTTTTCTTGGCAAGCAATCATAAAGTTAACATTCTTTTAAAAATACAAGCCAGGGTTCTGGTGATTTGCCTGATTTTCCAAATGAAACATACACATGTAATGTTCCTAGAATCCTGTTTGTTATGCTTTGGGGGTTTTTAGTGGAGATAATTACTCACTTTATTGCTTTAGAAAATGGTAATTTGAGAGGAATTGGTTTTTGTTGCTGTTTTGCTTTGCTTCATTTTTACATCCAGTTGCAGACCTATGCTGAATTAGGTCTTGGTAAAAGCTTAGTAGAGGCAAGATTCTTCAGTTTTGCTTTTAAGTAAAATAGATTAGGCTAGTAGTATGCCTTCAGGTGTCTTTTTTTTTTCATATTTATTTACCTGGTAGAAAAGCTGAGGTTCCTTGTCACTGCACGCATTTTGCTTGTAGTAATTACCCTGAGGTAAAGGCTTACTTAATAATCAAAGACAGAGTGAGGTTTTTATAATTGTGGGGTTTGGAGTGGTGGTTGCATACATTTGGTAAGAGTGCGAAGCCAGATGCCTGCTTGGTAGTACTCTGAAATTATTACTGTTTATTAAATATTAAGAAATTCACTTTTCCCTTCCAAGAGAATCTACGTGGAACCAAGCTTATTCCTGTCTTGCTTACAGATAAAATTTTTCTGAAATAATGTCTCTAGGGACATTCTGAGTGAAAGTTTAAAACAACTATGCAATTTATCCTGTAGTACCACACCTTTACCATGGCTCCTGAACAGAGCAAGCAAAGTCAATATAAACCTAAAAGAAACAACTACACATAAAAGTCATATACAAGAATTTTTAAATTGAGTTAATATAAATTTAATTAACTTAGTTAAATGGCAAAGCTCATCAGTAATTTCCAGTAAATATGTACATGTTTTTATACATAATCCCATTAATCACATGAATATCCTTCTTTGACAGGTTTATTCTTTGGATGTGTTCATTGGAGAGTCTGGCAGCCAGCTTGTATGTAACACAGAACCAAATTTGGACAAATTTGTTAAGAATAGCAGTGTAACGGAATCAGTTTTGATGAAGTAATTATTGAAATTTACTAATGCAGAGACTGATTTAATTTACAAGAATAAATACAAATAAGTAATAAATAGAAAATTTAAATAAATAATGAAACAGAACTGAAGTACAGAAAACTATGAGACCATGGGCTCTGAGTAAAATTAGTGTCCCAGTATCCTGATTCTGAAAGACAGATGAAGTAAATAGGAAAATGTGCAGGGCAAGCACAGATTATATTTTCTCTAATACTTTTCTGGCCTCAGTTGTTTTCAGTTTATCAAATTTCTTAAACATCATGTAATTTATCTGTTTAATAACCCCTCCCAAGTACTTGCATCACATTTCTAAGCATCTTTCCAGTTGTTTGCTTGAGCATGTTAATTTTAAATATAAAATATCATTTAGCAAAAAGTTCAAAATATATACAACACCACTGCATCATCAACCACCTCTTTCTGTTTTAAACTACAGCTTTATTCATTAGCCCCCAGTTCCTGTCCTGTAAAAGACAGTGTAGAGATCTCTCTAGTTTCTACATAACTATTTTCAGATAGTTATGGTTCTGAAGAGCTTTACCATATGCCTATCCAGTCATCTCTCAGTAGAACATGACTCAGTTTAATCATTATACATTCTGAAGCTGGTTTATGTCTTTGATCATCCCTGGTGTTCCTTAACTTTTTTGATTTCTGCTGTAGGCCTATATTCTGCTGAAGTGAGATAAGGGGAAAAAAATCACAGAATTCTAGGCAAAGATGAAGCATGTATTTACAAAGTGGCATAAACATTTACTTGGCATTTGCTCTTGCTTCCTTTTGTAACAATTCTTAACATTCCTTTTTGTCCACTGCTGCATGTAAAGTCAGTGTTTTGACGCAGCTATTTATCATAGCACCGGTTCACTTATGAGAAACAAAGTTGCAGATTGCCAGGCCTCATGTAAAGCTAAGATTTTCTTTCCTGATGTGCATCTTATTGTATATACCTAAAATGAATGTTAGCTGCCTCTTCATTACATAGTTACATAGATTTCTAAGGTCGGTTAGTCGTCTTCAAATGTTCTAATAAATAATATTATCTGAAAACTGTTTCACCCACTGAGGATATAATTTTCTAAATAATTTAGAAATATGTTGATAAGCCAAGGTGCTTACCCAAGATGCGGTGTAATGCAGTGGAACTACAGTGGTAACCTCTCTCTCTTGTAATCAAAACATATAAATTCTATTTTCATTATCTTTTAACCAGTGTTTCATCAATGGCACCTTTCCTCTAATTCCATGATAACTTAGTCCCCTTAAAAGTCTTTGGACAAATACCCAACAAGTCTTTGGAGAGGTAAACTAGCAGTCAGATTACCTTTAGCTGCATGTCTGTTGAGCTCTTTGAAAATCCTCAGGTTTCCAATGCTGGACTTCCCTTTAGTAAAGCTATACTGAATCTTCCTATAGGACTGCAGTTACCCATGTTTCTACCCTCAATTAATTTCATCTACATTAAGGTTGTGATCCCTTAGATAATTAAATGTTTAAGTATTTTGCTTACTTGAGTCACCTTTTAAACAGCATGAAGCTATCTAAATGGATGAACTGCACATATTTTTCAAGAATGTCCTGTGCTCTATTATGAGCAGGCAATCTGATTCTTTTACAACTACACAAAATATAAAGGTACTAGTGCACCCCCAAACTCCTAAACTATCACAAAATGTTACACTGTAATGGTGATGCATTACAGTGACTCATTTCTAACAGCTAAGTTTCTGTTAGAAGTTGGAAACAGCTCTCATACAAACAAATACTTAGTCTGGAGAACTAAAGCATGGTGTTTGTTGAGAGAATTTTTCATCATCCTTTGGGATCATTCTGAATTTCTGAGTAGCCAGCAGCAAGGAAGTCTTGTATTAGAAGTGACACCATTTGGGTTAAAGCAAGAATAGGTTATTTTATCTTAAAATAGATAGATAGATCTATAGATAGATAGATAGATAGGAAAATAAAATTAAAGAAACATGATAAAACATGAACAAACTTAAAAGCAATATGAATAAAACACATGTATCAACTGTCAGTGATTCCCACTATAATTTCTTCTTGGCAATTTTGCAGAGAAGTAGAGATATTTGGATCACTCCTCATACAGCTCAAGGCTCCAGGAAACAATCTAGTACTAAGTGGTTTAAAAGCTTTACTTTAATATTTCTAGAAGCAAGGATTCTCAAAGCTCATAATAGCCCTTCATTGTGTGCAATGGTTATGGATATTCTTTGATTCTGATAAAGTCTTCAAAGTGGTTACAGACTATCAATTTTTACACATATCCAAAAAAACACTAAGAATTTTGTATTATAGCTGAGGTGAGAGTCAAGAAATTATGTATTTGGAAATACCAAAAGATGTAGCCAGGGTGGAGCAGGATAAAGGAATAGGAGACTTTAGAAAAGACAATATCTTCAAAGACGTAGGCACAGAAATAGAAATCTTGTCCCATTGTACAATTCTGTCATTTCAAAGGATCCTAGAGAATTTCACAACATTTTAGAGTCAGCAGTTACCTCTAAAGTAGCTTTTTATTTCAGTCCAAAAGCAGCCTCATGAAGGAAGTCCCTCAGTTGCTCCAATTATCACGTGCTGGTTTGCATTGCAGGGCTGTCTCAGGGTGCATGAATTGATACACTTTTGGGTGAGACTGATTTACAGCGCAGGACTTCACTTCCACATAAGAACTCTTCAGCTGATAACAGACATTCACTTCAGGCAAGCCAAGAGCTTATCTGAAGTAATATCTCCCACTGCAAATGTGTTGCATGGATGTCCTCAACAACTTGCTAGCAGCTAAGGCAGATATACCCAGAAAAAAGGGATATCAATAGCTCACGCAGTGGAACAGTGCATGTGTGCTATAGTACCCAAGTACCATTTTGCTCACCCCTCAGAGTAACATAATGCAAAATTTATAAAATTTATAAAATTGAATTGTTTTGATTCTGAGTGCAGACTAGAATTGAGTCTAGCTTATGGTAATACTTAAAATGTATGCATGGAATTTACTCTGCTTAGGCCCAAAACAGATTAATGCTGAAAGGAAAAGTAGTTGACTATGTGCAGGAGATGTGTCTTACACATTTAGATAATCAAAAATGGTACTTGGCCTGAAGTTAAGTTTTTCTCAGTTCAACTTTTTAGTTAGATGCCAAGTAGTAATAAATGCCACCTACTTTGGTGTTACACCTGTAAGACACAGCAGTTCTAAACCGAGTCACTTAAACACCATTCAGGTCAAGTCTCCAGCGCTTTGTCTCTCATGAGAGACTGAGAAACCATATTATCTTGATACAAGTGTTGAATTTTAAGGAATCCAGTACACAGACATGCACACACAAACAAACTCTGCTTGTACTTTTCAAGCTCTTGCAGGTGTACAAATATGCCAGCAGACTACATATATCAGTCAGTCACTATAATCATGCTTCTTTGCATGAGACAGATTCAAAATTGTACCCAAGTATCTCATAAACCACAGTCAAGGTTGAAATGAACATAATAAAAAAAAAAGGTTTATAATTTAGTCACAGCTAAAAAAGTTATAATTTATCTTAATCCCAGACATTTTAACAGGTCTTTGCTAAGCATTATTCCATTTGTTCATGAACAGATGTTCAGCATAGACTACTTGGTGAAAACATATTTACTCTACTTGACACACAAAAAGGACCAATATTGGCAAGTCTGTTTAAACAAGGAATCCTCTAGACTATGGAACTCCTGAGGCAGCTACAAGATAGATAACATCTAGGTTTTGGAACAAAGGCAATGAGGAAATTGTTTCAACAAAGCAACAGTGAAACATATGGAATTATTACAGACATCCACGTAATAACTGGGACATGGTAATTACAATGTCAATCAAGGTGGAACATGACCAGAAACAGATGAAAGGGAAGGAAAAGATCCAAGTAGAAAATATTAATTTAATTCAAGTGAAGACTAAAAGATGGTAAATACAAAAGGAATTTAGACAGATGACAGCAAAAATGAAGGGCTCAGCAGGGTCGAAAATGAAAATTTTATAGTACAGGGAGCTCTAGAAAAGATTCTGCAGATAATTAGAGTAACCACAGAGAGTACCCAAGGGAAGAGGGCTTTGCTGAGACAACAGGATATCTTGGCAGTAGCCAGAGAAACGTGATGGAGCTCTACAGCAACTAGATACAGTGTTCTATTATGTGAGTCCTTGCTGTCCAACAATTGGATATAAATTCATAGCTTAAACTCTCCTATTTTCCAACTTTCCAAACATTACATTGCTTTTGAGGCACTCTACTTTTCCAGACTAACCTCTCTAGCCCAAACATCATTTCAGCATGCAAAGATAGCTTGGAAATTTCTACAGTACAAGTAAAGTGAACTCTGACTGAAGCAAAATGAAATTTTATAGAAACTGAGAAGGGAGACCTGGCTTCCATTTTTGCCAGTAGGAACTGTGGCACATGGAGTTTCAACAGCAGAAAATGGAAGAGATGAGACAGCAAGGTGTTTTGTTGTTACATTACCATGAGTCACATCTAATGGAGTACAGTATAGGATGTTAAAGTCATAATTTCACAAAAACTGGTCAGATGAGAAAAGCCAATGCTTCTTGAGATGGATACACAATATAGTTGTTTTTGGAGAAGACTGCATAATTGGCAAGTATTTCTTGCTTTTCTGAAAATTTGTTCAAAAGTAGGACATGAAGAATGACTTTTTATATGTAACATACACTGCTGTGATTGGCAAGGTCTCAGTAAATTTGCAGTAGAATATTCAAAGATACAGAGAGGGTACTATGCCAAAAGAAGCAGTCAAATGGTTTAGACCACACAATAAAAAGTCTTGGGAAGGTATTCACAACCAGACTGAGCTGGCGATAAAGACTAAGCTCAGACGAGTTAAGTGTTAGCAATCTCTAACCTACGCTGGTATTATCAGCACATTATCACAAGTATGCCTCAGGCCTAATGATGAGGACATTATTTGTCTGAGGTAAATTTAATGGGAAATGGCAGAGGGAGTGTATTGTGATACTATCTTTTCAAATTAGTCACAAATAATTATCAGAATACTTCCATTAGCACGAGGTCTCTTATGTGAGGCTCAGAATCTGGCATATCAACATAAGCCATTGTCAACCAAAATCTTATTAGCTCACAGAGCTGTGTCTGAAATGCTGTGTTCTTGGTCTCACTGCATGTCTGGTGGTGCAACAGTTAGGAAGAGAAATAAGAAGATATAGAAACCAATGGATCACATTCTAATGTGATGATGAATCCCATGAAGGTTAGTTGCAAAATCCAGAGGACAGACTAAGGACCAAGTCATGACAGCTGGAATGGTAGGAGGTGTAAACCAAAAGCAATCCACAGCAATACTCATTCAAGGCTAATATGTAAAGTGACATCGCAATGAAGAGCTTTTCGTATGCATTTCTTAGGATCAGGAGAGTGATAAATTTGTTGTTCCCTCCCTACACCATTACTTCTGACAGTAAAAGAGTAGTGGTGTAAATAAGATAAGCATAATGGTCCTATATGATCTCTTTGCTGTGTATTCTAGTTTACAATGATTTGGGTTTATTTTGTGGAAACACAAATTTGACATAGCTGCTTTGTAATTGATCTCATAATAGGGAGAAAGACAATAGTTGCACTTTATTCCTTTCAAGTTTTCCGTTTTTTGAGAAAAGGGAAGAAGAGAAGAGGTATAAGCACTGTTTCACATCTAAGGAAACAAGCTGCTTTCTTGGTCTTACTGAGATCTGGAAATTCTGCATGCCAAAAGAATACCTTTTTATCTAACACTGAAAGAATATTTGTGATTTATGTCCCTAATGCAGTTGTGTATTTTACTGAGTTCACACATCTGAAATAGGTTTAGTTCTTCTATCTCAGATAAAATTGCAACATTGGCTAGAATTTTCATTAAAATATATTCTATACAGAAATAACATGGATCTTAAATGAAATGTGATAGCCTTCTAACCTAAAAATTCATACGATTTTCTGTCAGTAAGCTGAGACAAAATGGAATGCTAATATTTATGCTGTGTTTTAATTTTTTCATGCTGCCACAGCTGTCTTAGACTAAACAAAACAGTTCTATTTTAAAGCAAGAGACTGTGCAGTTATTTTAAAGAATTAACAGAGCTTCTAGAATATTTGTTTTTAAGAGATTAATGGGAGATAACGATATTAAATAAACATACTGAAAGACAAATATACACATTATCTAAATAAAAAACAAGGTAGAAGAATAGTTGGCTATATATTTATTTAAACATGCATACATACCTGAGGTTAAGTATTTAAAATAATACACATCCCATTATTTTATTGTCCTACATACTGTTTTATTTCCTTTCCATTTCCATGTATTATCCATCAGGAATAAGGGCATACTATTTATACATCTAAATTTCTCCTTCAGTGACACAAATTTAATAAATCACAGTGCGAGACAGCGTAAATATATTTTTAACCACTGAAGTGAACTGCAGGTCTGTACTTTGAAGTAAAACTGTCAAACAGTACATTGGCTTCACTGAGGTTTCAAAAAATATATTCAGGAAAAGTAGTGAATCACTGTGTATTCTGTAGATGTTTAGATCAATATTTTCTTTATTATCATCATTATTATGCATAAGGCTAAATTAGTTACAGATCGGCATACTCTTACGACTAGGGTATTCAGATAAAATGAATGGAAATAATAGCTTTGTATATATATATATATATTCTCAAAGTACTTTAAATTACAAGTAAGCATTATATGAGTAAGTTCCATTGAACTGAAGCTGCTTACTTACTTAAGTTTAAGCACATGTCTAAATATTTGCAAGATCTGGTCTTTAGGAGATTTCTTTAGAAGACGAATAGCTAACTGTATACTAACTGTATATTAAGAAGATCCCTTGGTTTTGTCCCTGAGGCAAAAAAAAAGCTGTGACTTGTCATAGTTTTCTAGTTTATAAATGAGAATCATTTCAATGTTATTTGATATTTGGAGATAAAAGAAGCAATGAAGCCCTATATCCCCCTGAAATTCTCATAGTACTTTTGGCATATATAATGGGTGTTTTAGAAGAGTTTAACATAAAAGCAAAAGTTTTGCATTAGGATTTATGGTATCACATGAATTTTGAAAGTTGTAATCCTGTGAAAAATTTTCATCCATAAGGACTCAAGCCAAGTTCTGCCTAAAGAAAAATAAATCTGGAATCTCTTTATTGAAGTCAATGGATGTGTTCCAGATTTAAAGGGCTGCAAGTAAGAGCAGAGTTTGGCTTCACATTTCACTTACAACCAGAAATTTTTAAGAGTAGATTATTTGGCAAATTATTTTTATATAATTCTCTGGAAGGAAATATTTATAGTTGTTTCGCTTTCATCTGGAAAAATATTATTATTTACTCCAAACCTTATTTACTCCAAAATGAAGCTGATGGGTTTGCCACATAGGATGAACACAAACCTGAGTCATGCTTACAGTATGCTGGGTGTGGCTACAAAGGAAAGAAATATTCCTTACCTTGACAATATTTGTTTTTTTGGGGGGAAGTGAGGATGGTGCAAATATGGGTGATTTTATCAGTGAATGGGTGTGTTCCCAGTAAATGAGCTGGGTATGCCAACTGAGTAGGGTTTTCTACAAATTTTGGTACCAGAACATAGTAGCAAAGACAACAAATCGTCTAATAAGGAATCACAGGAAATCTTGAAGTTGCAGGAAAACCCTTACACTAAGTTTGAAAGTGCATAAAGCATCTGAGAGAGGGATAGAGTTTTCACAACAAAAGTTTTTCCAGGTTCCTGCTACTGGGTGCAAGGACAGGTAGATCGCACACTGTTACCATATTTGTCCATCTATAACTTCCAGACTACCCCCTAAAATCCAGTGTAGTTCAGCAGCTATGTGCATTAAACATAAATCAATATCATATGTAAAATGTTAGAGCAGAGCATTTTTCCTGCAGCCTCTGGTCTGTGACAGCTGTTGCTTTTCCTTCCTGGAATCCACTGGCCCATATTTTCATCTAGTCTCCTTCCGCTTCAACCTCCCTCCTCCCTGATTTCCACAGCTCACGCTCCCTGTGACCACAGACACCCTGCTGTCAGTACCTACCCTTCCTTTCACCTTGCTGAAGTTACCTGAATGTGTGGGTTATGGGAGCACTTCTTTTCAAATTTCTGAACTTTAAAAAGGCATGGATTATTAAATGCAAATATTTACTCGGGAAAGTAACGCCGTCTGCTTGTGCATGTGAAGATCAGATATCCTTCCCTTCTTCAGACTCGATTTCTGCGTGTCAGGTGAGAGCCCCAGGCCCTTCCCCAGCATCCATCAGAGCTGGGACTGCCAGCTGGGCACTGGGAAGTGCCTGGTGGCAGGGGGCAGCCCAAATCCCACACCCACAGACATCTACAGTGGCTGCGACCATCGCTCGGGCTGGGCCTGGGACATGCACTGGCCCAGAGTGGCTCCTGAGGCCCTGCCGTGGGCCACGCGGAACCACCTTTGCCCACATCACCTGCTGGGACAGGGCTGTGTGCCCTGCCATCCACAAATGTTGAAACATTCTGCACATGCAGCCAGGGGCAAGACACTTCCAAAGAGAGGAATCATGGTGAGCTGAAGAACCATCCTCACACCTAGCCCTGGTGTCAGAGCAGCTGGGAAGCAGTAAAGACCCCTGGCCAGATAATGTACAAACACAGCCCTTCAGCAGGAAAGCAGCGTTGGACAGGGATGGATACTCTCCAAAAGCATATGGAAGCAACAAGAAAGTTACAGAAAGTGTCTCCAACGCCAAATATGGTTCCTGGTTTTTTGTTAGTGTTAGTCCCATTCCTTATTCTTCTCGCAACATCCAGTGGTTGGGCTAGTGATGCGGGAGCCATTTCACACATTCCCAAAGAAGTTCTAGCAGCAGGTAGTCCACCTGATGGTGACCTCTAAGGCTTCTGTTTTGTTTTGTTTTTTTTTTTTGTCTAAATATCACCATTGATCTGTCTAATCTACTCTAAACTGAAAAATTACTAAGATTACTGAAAGACCAAAAAGTATTTGATATATCTTGTGCACTAATCTGAACAGTACATTCTGTATCAATCTGCCTTTTCAATATCTGCTTGAATCTGGCCACTACTAAGCAGCCCTTTAAATGCTGTTGCAGGCCTGAAGAAGGCTTTTTCCCTGAGCCAGGGCTTAGTAGGTGACATGTTTGCCGAGATGATACACAGAGCATAGGGCAGGTGCTGGAGGTACAGCTTGTTCTTCCAGATCTCAGGAGAGAACAGGAAGCTCTTAAAAGTTTGTCTCTCTAACATTTCCCTTATTAGCACACTTGTTCTATATTTGTTTTGTACTCACCTCTGCCAGTAAACAAGCACCTTTCAGCATGACCTCTAGAAATAAATTATTTTATGAATCAGGATATTTGGGATGGACTTTAAAGTAGAAGCCTACTTTTTTATCAAGTTAAGCAAAGATAATTTTCTACCTCTAATGAACATGTCCCAGAGAAACATTTGCATGCCAGAATTCAGTCCTGATGCTTTTCAGCTGAAATTCTATCATTTTGTTCACCTGTGAAGATTCTCACTTCCCATGTGAGGAAGTGTAATTGCACATGCAAGGCAAACTCAGGTTAATATGACTTCAAGTCTCTCTTATTTTCTTTAAGCTCTTGTATATAAAAAACACTGCCAGGTCACATGAAATCCCTCAGAGTTCTGAGGACTGGCCACACATTGCAACAGAACTGCAAATATTCAGTAGTCTTCTTACACTTTTTTATTGCTGCTAAGTCTTTTTAAAGACAGATACACACAGACAGACAAAAGACAAACAAAATATTGTCTATGGGTCAACCTGCATACACTGAAAATCTTCTGGAGACCAGAAATTGATTTCCAGGAACCCAGTTCACAAACTACTTCAATGGCACAATAAAGAATGGCACCATAATACGTGCTAAGTATTTCACCTACTATTCAATGAAGGGAAGAGGAATTAGTCTAGACAAGTTGATCCCTCTTCTTAAGACTGTGCTTACCTCAAGTTCCATTGGATTTCCTTCCAAACCCAAATATTCTTTCTCATCCCATTTTAGGAACACAATTCTCATTTCATCATTGAAGTGCTACTCAACTGCCTGTTACAAAAAAAAAAAAAATTACTAAGATCTCAGTGATATGTTAATTTTAAAGAGCTGGTAACTAACAGACTTTTAGTTTCTGCTAGAAAATTATTTATTTTCTTTTATCTAACTATGCTCTTCTCAACAGACCTTACCTTAACATTTTTTTATGCCAGGTGTTTGCTCCTATATCTATGTTCCCTCTGACAGCGAAGATATTTCAGATGAAGTCTTCAACAGCTGGATTTATCTTTCCTCAGTAAAATGCTGATAATGGAACAGAGGTTTTGCCTGCAAGGAAAATATTACAGCACGTGCCAGCAAATGTCATACTAGCCTAACACATAAAAAAGCAGGTTCCCTTAAGTTCATAACCCCTGATGTTGTTCTGCAACAAAACTTGGGCTACGCTCTAAATCTATCATTACTGACAGTAAATAATCTATTGTAAATGATGTAATTTTCAAAGCCTCTTTACTTTTTCTTTGCAATGTCATAACAAAGCTTATGGCAGCTTTTATAGCTGACACCTCAAAATCTCTGCTAGCAAAAATACTTTGCTGTTTAAAAAAATGTGCTTGTTATCTGTAAAAAACAATGAAACCCTGGTTTCCAGTGAACCCATGGTCAGTTCACCCACAAATTAATGGGCTTTAAGCCTAGAAGGTACTATTATGATCATTTGGTATGATCAGATACACACAGCAGAGCAGATCAGCAAGTAAATGCTGCATTTAGTCAGTAACTTGCTCTTGAGTTGAATTACATATCAGTACAGAAGAACTGAACTTCTATCAGCTAAATTTTAAGAAATTAATAAGAGCATGACCTGGGGTTACACAGTGGAAAGAGAGTTTGGATGAGAGCCTTTACACCTGGCTCCATGATGATAAAAACTTCAGATAAAAGACTCATTTTGCAAACCAAATTTAAAAACACTGGCGCTTCTAGGGAAAAAACACCTACTGAGCTATGCTTTCAGCCTCTGGTCTATGCATTCTCGCTCAGAGATCTAAATCCCTTAGCTTCACCTGCAGGTGTACACTGGTCATCCTGCAGGATGCCTGTAACTGCTTGAGAACATTTTAATAATAGTGATACTCTTCTAGCATCCAATCCAAGATTTTTTCAATATCAATCTATATGTATTTGTTCTTGTGCCAGCATTGTTCTTTAATTTAAACAGATCTGTCACGGTGTTTATCCTTCAGGAGAGCAGTCTTAGCTCCTCTCAGGCTTCCTTTTTCAAAGTTAAATAAACCACACCCTTCCATTATCTCTCGTTACTTAGGTTCTCCTTTCCTGTTGTCACCCTTGTAGTCTTCTCTGCAAATGAACTAGCATCAGTGTAATTTTTTACATATCTGTGACTGGAGTTTTAACTGTTCCAGATGACTGCAGCACCATCGTCCTGCTCACCGGCTCCCCTGGAATTCTCCTGGTAGGGAATATTTCAGTCTCATTTGCCTTTTTTCATGGCTTCGTCCCTTGAGCAATTTACATCCATGACGACCATCAAAAATGCTTGACTGTTCCCTTTCTTAACTTTCTTACAACTGATGCAATCTTACAGCAAAGAAGATGCAATCTTACAGCAAATCTTTTTGTTACCAGCCCCCAAATCCTGTGTTCATAACTATGATGAACCTCCCTGTGACATTCTGAACCAAATCTGATCTGAGCAGATCAAACAGTAGCAAGAGACATGCACGCATGCTTAAGAACAGTTGAAGGCATGGAACGAAATTGCTAAACCTTCTTTTTTAACCACAGCAGGATTAAGCTTAGTGCTTCCTCATACAATAATAAGCATTTAGAGGGAGAGAAAAGTCAAACTTGGCAGCATCCAAGTACAGAAAAATACAAATATTGTAAATCAATACATAGTAGTTAGATTCTTTTTTTCTGGTAAATTTTTTTAAAGTTTGGTAATGTTTTTGTTAAACAACAAAGTACTGAATACAATGAACTTACTAAAAATTCCTCATGCTTTCATATCTCAGAAATAAGGAAAGAGCAAAAAGAAACACAATTTTTACTTCCTAAAATTTGAACATATACATAGCAAGCACCAGCTTGTGCAGAAAAGTCTGTTTGAGATTAAAGTCATGAAAAATAATTGCATAACTTGCTGATTATTTGTATCTCCTACTTCTTAAATTAGTTTTCTTTAGTAGTGGAAGGTTTTCTCTACCTTCCTTTGTAAGCAATAATATTTCAGTGAAATGGGAATCTAGGCGTCTATTTCTACAGTGAATGTCCCAATGACGAGAGTCACTCTTCTCCTTCCAGTTTTTAGGGTCTCACTCTTTTCTTTCTGCAGTTTCCATAACTGCAGAATAGTTGAGAGCCATTCAACACCCAGGAAGTTAGAATTCTCTTTTGGGAGGCAAAGGACATGATTTCAAGTCTCAGAAATTTCTCATAGAAAATGCCAGACTCTATATTCTATGTCTGATTATCCCAACATCCTGGTAAAAAATAAAAAAGATTACCTCTCACTGAATTTGTGAATACGCTCTCTCCTTTTCTTTTTCTGACAAAACCTGGAAAGCATTCCTTTTGAACAAAGCATTTTTTTAAGAAGCAGGGAATGAAAATAAGGATCAAGCTTATTTCAGTACAGCAAAACATATCCATTTAATAGAAAATATGTTTTTCTTTTAACTGTCTGGTTAAGCAGCCAAAACAGAGAACTTATTTTTTGCTCCCTTTTTCTTAGTCACTGCAATGTCCTGCAGCTGCATATTTTGACACTTTGACAGATGCTTCCAGATCTGCCCAATGGCCGAGGAATGACTCTTTAACTTGGAAGCACTGTCTGAGGCATGGGAACACATAATGCTTTTTAAAGGGGAATTTTGAACTAAGCTTTCCCTTACTTTTTAGATCATTATGTGTATAAAAGGGAAAGAACCATTCTGCTCTGCTTTACTCGTTACATCTCATTGCTACCACTGGGGAATATTGGCCATTTGATCTGATTCTTTATGGAATTTTGTTATTATGCTATTACTTATAATGGAGCTGTGCCTCAGGCACTGACTTCAGCTCTTTCTAAAACTGCAGACAATCAGCTAGAATTTGCGCAACAACGCCGATTTCAAAACAAGACTGTGTTTGCTTGTGCATTCATGCAAATTTAAGGGCAAAATATATACCACATAAAGATGAGTGCATTTGACAGTTTATATTTGAGGTTTACACTTTAGTATCACAGATCAAATCCTAAATATTTTCCTCATTTTTTTCATATCACTGAAGAAACAATCTACATTTACAATACTACACCTTCTGTATTCAGTATGGATTTTTGTGCAAAATGGCCATTTTGTTCAGAACTGTCACATCAATGCATCTGCCTTCTTTAAAATGCAACTTTTCAGTCCATTTGCTTGTATTCTGGGATGCCTTCAATCCAAAAGATATCTTCTGGCGCCAGACATCCCCCAAAGAAACACACTTCTAACTTGCTCAAAGAGGGTCACTACTTTCTTTTTTGAAATGTTCTTTATGAACTTTTACTCAAGCAGCAAGATCTTTGTTTTCAATTTTAGACAGTTTAGTTCCTGTTATTTTCTGTAACGTTTTGCAAGGTCTTGAAGGTTATCTGTCCTTTGTTCTAGCTGAAAGAATATGCTTTGGTAAGTAGATTAAGCTAGAGATCTAAAGCTGAAGTCAGTTCAGCCTGTTTTAAAAACATGCAGTACTTACACTTTTTAAAAAATTTGAATACATTGCATGTTAGTTCTGAATCCTCAATAGTTTAATTCTCTCCTGTCAAAGTAGTGACTAAATTTGCATTAAAAGAAAGTCTAAATTCTGTAAAAAATGTTTCACAAGATTAATCTTCTGAGACCATATCATTCATATGATTTGTATAAGGATAGTGTAAGCATGAAGAATTGCTTTTAATTACAACATTCAGAAGTGAATTTGTGCTTGGTTTTCAATGATAATTTGATTTATTCAGTATCTCTGAAACATTTTTATAATTGTGGTTGTTATTTTCTTTTTCACAGTTAAACGGTTGTGCGTGAATGTACTTTGACTTGAGAGGGCACAATTATATGATGCAGTGCATATAACATAATAGTGATTTTATCAAAGTCAGAAAAAGAGCTATAAGGTTAAAAGATTTAGAGAAACACATCTGTTTAGGCCATTTCAATGGTGTCATCCACAGGTCTAAGAAGAGGGATATGTTACTCAAGATACAACTAAAACAGTCCAAGAAGGGTTTTGAGGACAAATTTAAAGGCTGATTCAGTCTGATGAGGACATTGTCTTGAATACAGATAGATTTCAGTCATGTCTGTCAGGTTTTTTGGGCCTTCTTTTTCCCTTCCAATGTTGCATCCTGATGAAAGAAAGGAAGCTATGATTGATATATCAATGTTCTGGCTCCTGGATGCACAGAAATACCAGTTTGCTGGAAGAGCAAATAATATCCAGGGTTTAAAACAACATCATCCACCTGGAAAATAGGCCTACATGCATTTTAAGAACTTCTAATTTTTCATGCTAAAAGTTATCATTTTTGTTGTTTGTGGAGTTTTATTGTCATGTTCCAAAAACTCAGCAGAATCTTCTATGATCACTCATTCATAATTCCATGCTTTTTCATAGACACCATTGGGAGAATTTTATTCTTTCCCTGATAGAAAATATACCACCTGGTAAACTGCTCTTTTTTGGACATGTCCATCTTACCATATGCTTTATTTGTTTGATACATGAGGCAGAGCCATCCTACAGACACTTGTGGGCAAGGTAGATGATGAGTTGTGCTCTGCCAACATCACCTCTGTACAGAAGTGCTCTTCTCCATGGCATTACAGAGCCTGGTAAATGCCCTTTTCAAGACTACAGGAAACCTGTCAGTGAAGGCAGGAGCAGCAACAAAGCATATAGTGTCTCTGCTACTCCCTATAGGAAAGCATGACTGTGGTCAGCATCCACACACATTACCTGGTGAAGTTTGTGGCTCCAGGGTGTTTGCAATGATATTTTTGCTGCCTCTGAAAAGACTTGCTAAAGTGTGTTGAGCTATGCTGCTGGAATGAACTGACGAAATCATGAGAAGCAACAGTTGAATGTTATACTGAGATTGCCAGCAGACACAGTACTTGACTCCTTTTCACCTGAAGTAACCTTCTGGGGAATACTTTTTCTGTGATTTTTTTTAATTTGTTTTATCATGTCTGATGTCCCCAGCCTTTTTGGATCACAGTCAAAACATCTGCATGGGCCATCAAAAGGCCACTTAATAGTTTTGGGTTAAAAAAATTACAAGTGGAGATGATCTATATCAAGAAATATGTCACTTGATCTCCTAATAGGGAGTGCATCTAGCCTGGTGCTTTGAAAACACGCAACAATATTCTTTCCGTAACGGAAAGTCGATCACAGTTACAGATTTAATTTACAATCTCTGGGAAAAGGCTGGCAACTTTTGAGACTTTGAAGAAGTTTTCTCAGGTGATCCTAGGCTGATTACAGATAGTCTTCTTCCACATCATTCACATTCCCAAAGCAAAGGGCTGTGCCTCTACGTCAGAGTTTGGCTTAGGTAATTCATAATCACTGATTCTTGGGATTCACATTGCAAAACTTTCAGATTAACTGTTCCACTTAGCAATGTTCCAGAAGTAGAGGACTTCTTTCTGTTTCTCCTTCTGAAGTAAAGGTCAGAGGAATGCTGGGAACAGCCTGTACTGTTGTTCCTAGAACCATAAACACAGTCCATGGCTTTGGGAATTGGGAAGTTGCCAGATCAAGCAGAAATATTGCATTATCAGAGGTAGTTCCCTTTCTTTCTTGAGACTAGGGAAAATTACTAAGTCTCCATTCTCCTTTTCATCATTCAAAAAGTATACTTATGTATGCAATCAGTCTGTTTTTCTAGAGAATCATTTACAGACCTGTCCTTCTGCTCCTCTGGGCAGTCTTTTCCCTTCCCCATTCTAAGTAGACACAGTTTCAACTGGAAAATCTTACAACTATGACAAGTGGCAGACCTCCAGCGTTATCACAGTTTCGCAGAATTACAGAATGGGTAAGGGACAACTGGAGGTCCTCCAGGAGCCTCCCTGCTCAGGCAAAATTCTCTAGAGTATATTACTCAGAATTGTATCCAAATAGCTTTTGAATATCTTCAGGGAGATTCCACAACCTCACTGGGCAATTTATTCTAGTACTGAGTAACCCAGACAGCAAAGAAGTTCTTCATCATGTTCACGTGAAAAGCTGTGTCCCAGTTTCTGCCTGTGGCCTCTTGTCCTGTTGCCTGGCACCACTGAGAAGGGGCTGGTTCTTGACATCCTCCATTCAGACTTATGTACATTGATAAGATCCCCTCTCAGTCTCCTCCTCTCCAGGCTGAACCAGGTGCATCATCAGTATGCACCCACAAGGTCAACAGACACATGCAATAACATGCAAGAGAAGTAGAACTTCCTGAAGTCAAATCAGAATGAAACAATAAAACCACAATGATACCAAATAGGCAACATATTTTTCAATTAGCCTGAGCATGCTACTGGAAAATTTCCTGAAGCCAATGCAAGTTATGTGGCTTTGGTTTACCAATATTTTCTGTGGAAAAAGTGCTATTCATGAAAAATTTGGAGTAACTTTAGTGAAAACTATTTGCAAAGTGCAGAAAGATCCATAAAACCTCAGAGATCTGATCTTCAAAGTATTCTTTCACTGATTGCAAAATCTATTCTTTATTCAGTGGTGATAAAAATGTGTTAACATTTAGGAACAAACTGAGGAGCTAAAATCCTGCTAAAGACACATAAATGAATAGTCACATGAATGCACTTGTGCTGCAAAGAATCTATATAGCAGCTATTAGCAGATAGTCTCTACAGCAAAATTAAACTCTAGTAATAAATTCATTAAGTAAACCAAAATGAAAAACAGACTCTCATGTGCCAGAAGCAACTTTTTTTTTTTTTAACTTTTCCATCTTCCAAATACAATTATACCATCTTCCTGGAGTCATCCTGAAGTAATAATTCATTTCATACTTGGCTGTAAACATCCTGGTATGACACAAAAATATTTAAATTCTTTTTTATTTATTACCTTTTATTGTTCCATGGTAAGGATGTCTTTAGAATGAGCTGCTCTGAGGTGAGAGAGCACCAGGCTCAATCTAAAATTATATCACAATGGATTAAGAACTAATTATTTATGTGATCTCAAACACTTTATGCTACCAGGAACTCATTAAATCATTGTCTCCACCTATGTATCTATATGACACACATACACATGCACCTTTATGCTCTGTCACCTCAGCATAATTCTTGGATTTCAGGATTGTAAAGACTATCAAGAGGATAGGACAGTTTTTATGTCTCAAAGAAACCAATTTGCTTATAGGAAATCTCCACTGGTTGCATAGGGCAGACTTGGGTTTCATGGTTACGTGTATGGTTATATTTTCATTGTTGCTCCAGAAAATCTGGGTTTCTTGAATGTTTGTCAAATCTACCAGCTGTCTACCAGGGTATCTGCTACTCCTTAAAGCATGTAAAATTATGTGGATGCCAATGTTAAGCCACAGAATCCTTCCCACTATTGTCACTAAACTGAGGTAGAAGATGTCTTACAGAATACAGTGCACCTCAAAGATTAGTTTAATATTTTAGCTATAAGCCACAACTATTTTGAGGCTTTCTGTGAATAATTCTTAGGGAACAGAAGATGGCCATAATGGCCACTGCTCAAAAGTCAGAATATTTGCTTTCTTTATAAGTACACATAGACAGTCTGTGAAGTACTTTCTCTTGGGACAGATCAAAGGGATCGTGTGGTGCATATCGGCATTTTCATTGACTGTTATTTATTTGACAGTGACTGTACTAAAGACAGTCTATAAATACAAAAACTAAGTTGCTAAAATTTGAATATGAATTTGACATTTTCTGACGTGTTTATATAGTCTAGTTTCTTAACCATTTGGACATAATTTGTGAATCAATTTTTCTTTGGAAATTTTGAAGAAATAGATGTTTAGTTGCAACTTCCCTATCACAGGATACTCCACCTGTATTTCACATTTATGCTATACTGAGTTGTAGTTACCACATACTGTGTGTTTATTTACTTTTCTCATTTTCATTCTCTCTCTCTCTTTAGTTCTGTTTTTCTTATTTTACTCCAATTCTGACTACATGTGCCTTTCATAGTTGTTGAACTGAAAATTCATTTAGATTCTGTGACCAAAAAATGCTCCCTGATGCCAGTAAAAACAAAGAGAACAGCTGTCTCAAAGTAGCTTGTTACTCAGCTGTATTTATTTACCTCATTTTTTGCAAAAATATTCATTTTTAAATACTAGTCACTACTAGTTAATGTAAAGACAAATGACATCTCCTTCTGATACAACTTCTAGGTTAAATGAACAGAAATTATTCCATGTGAGAATTCAACAGACTCATAGATCTTCCTGCTTTACTTTTCTATCTACTATTTCATTCTTTGTTTTTCTTGAAGAAAATTTTTGCAGTGCCTAATGTTGCAGTATCTAGATGCAAAAATTTATCCACAGTTACAATAAAATTACTTTTCTGTTGGAATTTTCCATTTCTATTTGGAGTTAGTAATTACAGGATTTTTTCTTTTTTAAGCCTACAGGGTGAGACAGGATTCTTTGCAAGAAGTTATATTGTCTAGAATTTAAATTAATGATGCTGGTATGCATATAAACAAATAACAAAAAAGTCTCACATAAGCCTGGATGTTTCTGCAGCTCCTTAAAATGATCACTTAGTTTCAAATACACAGGCATACTTCAGGAACTACCGAAGGACTACTCAAAGTGCCCTAGTTTCAAAAGAAGGGCATTCCCTCACAGCAAAACCAGTATCACTGTACAGCCTCACAGCCTTATGGCTAAAACCCTTTCTGGGGAGATACGGATTTCAGTTCATTCATTTTGTGGGTGAATTTGTGGAGTCTTTAAGCCCTTAGG
Organism: Pycnonotus jocosus; assembly: GCA_013400435.1. Taxonomy (NCBI): domain Eukaryota; kingdom Metazoa; phylum Chordata; class Aves; order Passeriformes; family Pycnonotidae; genus Pycnonotus; species Pycnonotus jocosus. Next base: position 106,156 of record VWYP01011421.1, read on the forward strand.
CCCATATTGTATACGAATGCTTTAATTGCTCAGGCATTCCACAAAACAGAAGACAGATTTCAGTTTCAAACAGCCACCAGTCTTAATCCTAGCAAGATGGCACTCATTGAAAATAATGGAATCTTTTGCATTAGAGGAGGTTTTCTGCCAAAAATACAGTTCCTTACACGGTTCAGCAGGACTTTTGGGAATCACTGTCTTGGATTTAGAAGCTCGAACCATCTACAGATCCACTTTTGGCACTATAATACTTCTGTGGATCTTGGCCTGAAACCCTTCGAGCCTTGGTTTGAAGGAGGACAGTACTTTGAGAAACTGTAGTGATCTGCTATGAGAAAGCTGCTACTGCCTTTGACTCCAAAGTTATCTGCAGGCCAGGAGCTATTGGTGCTGGTAGTGCTGTACCAGCTACCGCGAGGGCTGCCTCCTCACTAACACTAATGGTTGAAAGATAAAGGGCAAAAAGGCTAGTATAGACACATCTCTGATTGTTTAGACTGATTATTTGTTCTCAGAGCAAGAGAAGGAAGCTATGCAATGAATTTGTGCAATAAACTAAGTGTTAAGCAAAGTGTGTTCCCAGTTACTGATATTTTTGCAAAGTTTGCTGATTTCTCCAGCTCTTGTTCTCTTTTGAGTTTGCTACTGTGTTAATTAACCTGTGCCAATTCTGCCTGATTAGTCATGGACCTAAGTGAATCAGCATAAAATATTTCATGTGTGTCTTAGCTTCATTGGATTACATTTAGTCATGCAATAATTGATTTGTCTTGGTTCCTAGTGTATGATTTTGAATTTGCACATAGTTGCTCTCTAAATTTTTGGACATCTTTGCTGGTTGTTGAGACACCCTGCCTTGAACTTTCTCTGCTCCAGATGCCAGATGTGGTTAGTTACTTTGAGCTAGAGCCCAGAAACAAAAAAAAAAGTCCAAAACAGATATGGAAAAAAGCCCTACAGTAGTGCCAAGATCCACCCTCACTTTTCATGCGCAGAAGATACACTGAAAACTTTGAGTAAACAAATGCTCCATCTACATGCTTAACGCTGTGAAAAAATTACCTTAGAAAAAGAGCAAAAAGGAAACCAGAAGGCTTCAGCCTAGCAGTAAACTTTTTGCTTACTAGAGCCCTCTGATTCAACATATATAGAGTTGTGTCTTATTCCTGGGAAGCCCTTACTTGACTTGAAGAGAACATATTTCTACCTTGAAGAAGATATGCACGAATTAAATAAACATCCGTATTTACTTGTAAAAACAAGAAGTACAAAATAAAATGAATAAATATATTCAGGAATATATTGATAATAACAGGCATGATAATAAGAGTTATGGTACTATTCTTCATCTTCTTTATGAAGAATATTTTTTTTACAGAACTCAAGTAAGTTAATCGACTTTACAGAGGCATAGAATATTTTTAAGTGTATTTTTAATGCCATGTACCTCTATAATTTGTGAAAATAACACACGTGTGAAAGTCTGTTAAAATCAATGCTGTTCTTTTCCTTCATCCCCTGTCAAATAATGGTTTTCAGTTGTTTAAAGCCATATGATAAACTCTATGGTTAAACTGTCTTTAGGTTGTGGAATCTGATCATATCAGGTTCTCATAAGAGCCACTTAATACCTGCAGCTTGCCTGAAATTCATTTAGAATCACTCAGAAACTGGATTTATGGGCTTGGCCTTAATCTCATGAAATCCAGGAGAAGAAAGAACAAAAACCTCTTATTATATAAGGGTAAAAATATCACACATTGAAATTTGTTTTTTCTCATTTAAACGAGCACAATTTTTTAAGGTATGGAGTCAGATTAGTTCATCAAAGTGCTCTTTGAGATGAACATACATATGCTTTTCTGGGCACTGACCTCTTTCAGTCCTACCTAATGTCACCTAAACCAGAAAAGAAAATATAAACTCACTTTATAAATACTGTTGCTCTTCCACCTTGTAGCAGTTTGGGTATTTCATAATGGAGCTAATTTGTCTTTCAAATAGAAATAAATGACATGGAGACCCGGCCTATTTACTAGTTATAGAAAGATATGCAAGCTATGTACATTTGTATAAACACACACAAATCTACATCAATTATTAAGTTCATATTGACATAGAGAGGACAGAATTGAATATACCTAAACTAAGTAGGAAAAGAAAATCAAACATTCTTCAAAAATAATGTTTTATCTGTAAAAAGTGCCCTGAAAAAAATGTGTGGAATAGATTTAGTCAACTTTATAGACATTATAGTACTGCCGTAATACCAAAACCAGGATTTACTCATTCTGAATGAAGATCCACATACTCTAAAATCCTGTTTTTGACAGTCACCAGAACATATGAGAATACACATATAAATATAAGTCCACATTTTGCTATCTGACCTTCAGTGATGGTAATTTTGTCTCTAAGTCCACAGGAGCATGCAACTCCCAAATGTTGGAAGTCAAGAAAGTAAGGCAAAAGATCCACTTGGCTTAACAGGAATCGTCTTTGGAAATAAGGAAAAAAAGGAAGGCATAGGCACAGTGGAAGCAAGGCCAGGTGGCACAGGAAGAACACAGAGATGCTGCTTGCCACTGTAGGGAGAAAATTCATGTGGCCCAAAACTCAACCACAGTTGAAACAGGCCAGAAATGTGGAGGACAATAAAAGATTTTTTACAAATCTGTTAAAGGCAATAGGCAGTGTAGAAATAACATCAGCCCATTACAGGGAGAGAATGGTCACCTCACAAACCCAGACACAGACAAGGCACATTTAACACATTCTTTGCCTCAACTGTCAGCATGGATGATGGAACAAGGGGATCCCTCGAGCTGGAGGGCCATGAATGCAAGGATGATCAAGTCCCAGTCAACTCTGAAATTGTGTGGCATCTCCAGCTGGATCCCTACACATCTATTAGGTTTGATGGGATTCAGCCAAGAATATTCAAAGAGCTGGCTGATGTCATTGCAAAACCTATCTCGATGATTTTGAGCATTCTTGGGAATCCAGAGAGGTCCCAGCTGAGCAGAAGCTGGTGAACATTGTCCCAGTTTTTAAGAAGGTCTAGAAGGAGGACCCCAGAAGCAGCAGCCTATCAATCTCATTTCAGTGCCTGGTAAAGTTATGGAGAGGATTATTCTGGGAGGTATTGAAAAAGACAAGAAAGACAACGCAGTTGTGGTTTCAGGCTGGAGACTGAGGGGAAACTTCATTGCAGTCTGCAACTTCCTCATGAAGGGAAGAGGAGGGGCAGGCACTGACCTCTTCATTTGGTTACCAGTGACAGGACCCAAAGGAATGGCCTGAAGCTTTGCCAGGAGAGGGTTGAGTTGGATATTAGAAAAAGATTCTTCACCCAGAGGGTGGCTGGGCACTGGAGCAGGCTCCCCAGGGAAGTGGCTAGAGCACCAAGCCTGACAGAGTTCAAGAAGTGCTTGGACAATACTCTTGGGCACATGGTGTGACTGATGGGAATAGTGCTGTGCAAAGTTGGATTTGATGATCCTTGTGACTGTCTACCAACTCAGCTTACTCTGTGATTCTGTAAAAAATTTCACTGGTAATTTTTTGAACTTTTTAAAAATTATATGACCCCCTATGGCAATGGGTTTCACAGTCTAACCACATTGTGCATGCTGTAGTGATTCTGACACCTTCAGTATGTCTTTTAAATAGTCAAGTATTTCCTTTTAGTTACACTCTGATGTTGAGAAGCCAAATGAACCCAAGGTACAAGGCTTATTCATAAGCCCTATGCGATGTTTAACATTCATACTCACAAGCTCTAAGGAGCTCAGCAGAAGTTTCTCATTTAGATCACACACCTCAATCTCTCAATGAACTGTACCAAAAGCTTATGTCTCCTACCAAAGGATTCCTCAACTGAGTTATCTGAGTCAGCCTGGGACCAGGTGCTTCATAGCTTGGAATTGCTTTGCTTACTTGGAGATGGTTGAGCAATGGTCATTAACTGTAGATTAATACATGACAGATAGATAGATAGATAGATATGCCTAACGACACCAACTGGCACTGTAAGCCTGAGAAAAGGTTCTGTTGTTGTGGACATTTTTATTTCAGTGCTGGATTGTGAATACCTTCAGATCACCAGAGCACTTTAATTAAAATCTGTTGTAGACTTGTGCTGCAATACTTCTGCCTTATAGATTTTGTTGTCTCAGCTGCTTAAAAATGGATTACATAATTCTTGAAACTTAGGCTGGAATTCACAAACAAACAAAAATTTTTCCTCTAAAATTGTGAAAGTTTTCTCATATCCTGGTATGTCTAATAAACTTTTGTACAGCATACACTTGAGTATCTTGTGGGACCTTCACTATATAAAGCAAAGTAAAAAGGCAGTAATTGGGAGACAATAAAATTATGGGGGTATTGAATAGCTGCTATCACTCATGGGAATGCAGTCTAGTAGTATTTTCCTTATTTGTTTTCTTGGCAAGCAATCTGTCTAAGTGTGTTTGTCTAGTAAAACTTAAAATTAATAAGCTTTAGAATTAGTGAGCCTTAAAAACCCCTGACTAGAACGGCTGAGACTTTGAAGTTCAATGTCATGGGAAAAGCTCACATTTCACAACTACCTTTATCACTACAAAGGAATTCGTAATCAGGAAATTATTCATGGAATATGAAATTAGAAATTTTTGGGGAAAAAGAACTGCTAAAAAAACCTGAAACGCATCCAAAAACATCATATATAACAGAAACTGCATTATGGCATAGCACAACTAATAGAATATAAAAGTCCAAGTCAACAATAAGAAAACAAATTAGGAATAAAATTAATTTTACCAAAAGAAATATTATTGGCACTAATGAAATAAGCGCAGTCTCGTTCCAATGATTTTTTTTTTTGACATTTGACAAAACAAATGTTCTATGAGGGATTCTGCTTTCTTAATACTGAAACACTCAGCATCCCTACTTACAGAGAACAGTGGTTTGAAATATTTTGTGGTATACAGAGCTAGAAAGCTTGAATGATCCAACATGATCCACTTAACATTAGCAACAATACTTAGGTTGTTATTAAGGTTCATTCTGGTTTTACACAGTTTGCAGATTTTTGGCAGGGTATGTTCATTCTCATGTTCACCCCTATGTTAATCTCATATCTTTAATTTGGATTTTTAAGTTCTCAGTTGTCAGGATTTTTTTGTTTTGAAAAGGCTAAGTAACTCTTAGCATCTCAAACATTATACTGTTACTAAATACTGACATTAAATATTTCAAATAGGGGCAATATTTCTCTCCTAATTGACAAGTCATTTCAGAAAACTGAAAATGTTATTTAATAGTATAGTGCAAAGGTATGTATGGACAATCTTTATTCCAAGAAATGAAATTCAGTCATAAGATGAGGAAGGACTAGATCCCTTAAAAAATGCCTGTATCTCTGTAGTTATGTATATATATAAATTCTACATGTTTATTCATCAACAGCAGTGCATTATAAAATTTAGGAGAGAAATTAAGTATCCTAATAAACACTGGGCCTATCTTAACACAAAATTATTAATTAATGCACTATACATATTTCTAAATAATTTCAAAGTCAGTAAATAGGAAATAATAAGAGGAAAGTATTTGTTGTGTCTTTGCCTTTATATTTCACTTTGTACCTAGACAAATGAAATTTCATTATTACCCTGTATTTTGATACAGGGTACTAGAAGCACTTAAACCCTAAAGTATCTTTAATTTATGTAGGTAAATGACACCTCTTAAAAGACAGAAATGTGGATTTGAACTTTCCCTTCTCCCTGACAAGAAAAAGAGCCAAAAAATAGGCAATTATATTTTCATGGAATTATTTTGAAAAGTAAGAGCCGCACAGCAATATAATCTAGTGAGAGAGGCCTTGCCACGGTACTAAACAAGCCCCAAATCAGTATCTGTACTCACTGCTCACATCACAGCATACAGGACCAGTCACAAGGCTGAGAGTTTTCACTAGACAAAGATTAACACAAAGTTTACACTTTACACATTAACAGTCAGTGAGACAGTTTTCCTGTGAAAACAAAAACATCCTGGGAATGCTGTGGCTGAGCACATTTTTGAAAACTACTGAAAACCTTGTGCAGATGCAGCTCTGTGTGACACGGCCCAAATACATGAGGCATGAAGCTGAAGGTGTCTCAAGTCTTACTTAATTTGTCTTTACCTGAAATTTTCCTATTGGAAGAAAACATCTGATACGAAAATATCTTGCTTTTAACATGGTTGAACTATGAAGAATTTTAAGCAGACAAATTCTAATGAGAAAGGTGAGACAGCTTCTTGGGTTGTGCTACCAACCCTGCTTATAGTTGCCCTCATAATTTCTAAGAAAATGCTTTATGTTCTCTTTAATGAAGATCTTTAATTGTGACAATTTAAAATATTTTTGAACATCACATTTTAAGAAAATGGTTTTTAGCCTCCAATAAATTCAGAAGGTGAGAAAAATGAAAGATTTCCTGTAAATATTTTTTAAATTTTCTCCAATTCAAAGACATATGGGGCAATCTTAATTGTCTCATTTTATAATGTGCATTTATAAAATGAAATAAGGTTAGAGTATCTTTGCCACCTGCTTCTGCCTGATTTACCCCAGGATGGAATTAATTCAATAACTGTTGAGGGTTGTTTGTTTTTTTTTTAATTCTGTATTGTAACTACTAATAGGAAAATATGAAGAGAGTGTGTCAATTACTTTTCTGACAGAAATTGCTTCAATACAATTTCCCTTTGCATATGGCATTCTTTAATTTAAAAGAATGAATTTCCTATAAGAAAAAGTGCCATGGTGTTGACATTTGAGGGTTTTGACGCATTTCTTAATTTAATTTAACTTAATTTAATGTGATAATTTCTAGCAAGTATATCACTCATAAATTTTTACTTCCTTTTTCATACATTTTTTTTTACTTTTGGTTCACTTTTTCTTATTATTTCTGGATGTGACTACCTCATTATTCTGACCAGTTGTTAATCCATAGCATACTACAAATTGTATGTAGCATTTCCAAGTTTTTGCACATTGTTTTCTTTACCCCAAACCTTTTCTTTCAGTAATAGTAGATGTTCTCTAAATTCAAAAAAAACCCCTCTGTGTGATAGCTTTTTCTTAAAACAGGACATCCACAAATTGATGCACCTAGACAGTGACCATATACATAGAAAAATGGAGGGAGCCAAAACACTGGCTTCAAAGATAACTATCACCATCAGATCATACATGAAACTGGAGAGCAGAATAAAATGTTTGTTTGATTGATTGATTGATTTCATGGTTTCCTGCTAATTCCTTGGTTTCCAGATTTGGAATGAACCTTTCCTGGGATTCCTCTCTCTCTCTCTCTCTCCCCCTCTCTCTCTTTTTCCTTTTTTTTTTTTTTTTTCTCCTTAATTTTAAAGGTTAAAACATAATCAGAACAATATTTCTTTTCAACTGGATAGTACTCAAAGAAAGCACACTAGTACTATCTATCAAATCAGATAATTAATAAGACTCCAGGATTTCAACAAATATAAAAATCCATACAACTCTGTGGTTATAATCCTTTAAAGAAATATACAACAGGTCACTTGCAGTAGAATTACACAGTTCTAAGAAACTCAAGTTACTGTACTGGGTGGCTAGTGCGATTTTAATTGCTCTCCCTAGCTTTTCAGAAAGCCCTTTAAAATGTAAGCCTACAACATTTTCTTTGCAAACATACAGATATTTGCAGTGCTTGATGGGTTGATAATCAAATTAATAGAGAAGGCAGTCAGTCCTGCATATAGTGTGTTGCCAGACTTGCAAGAGGCATGGGAGGGGTTCACATATTTTTGTTTTGGTTTTGCTGCCAGCTGCTGTACTGCTGTGGTGTTTAAAGGCAGTGCCAAATACAGGGTTTTAAAGGTTCTCCTGTAATTATATCAGATAGAGAAAGGGCAGGGCCTGCTTTACTACTGAATCTTTCCTTATTCATTTAGAGCCTGTTTCAAGCCTTGAGAAGTTTTAAGACCTTGCAGAACTGCCTTCCTAGCAAGGCCTCATGCTCGTGTTCTCGTTATTCCAGCAGACTATATTTTTTTTAAATTTGTTATTGGTTTTCAAGCATGGGATTAACCCCAATTTCCCTTATCTAGTAACTTTTTTTAATTTACTAGATTTTTTAAATAATGCTTCTATCTTCACTGAACATTGTGTTACCTTAATTGCTTTAAGATTTTTTTTTTTTAACAGAATTAAGTATCCAAGGGGAAACACAAGTAACTAGGTGTTCCCAGTTATATGGCCTATATGCAGGACAAAGGATTGAGATATTTATCACTGTGATGCCTGAGATACAGATTGAATTAATATTGAGCATGGCAGAAGTAATCAGGCATGCTGGAGACCTAGAAAGCCTCTTTGAATAGGTTCTCAGGAGAGGATTTCTAAATCTTTTGTCCTTAGCCTCCTGGGCAGCTATTTTCTTAATCTCTTCTCTAGACATTTGACACTGCGTTATTTGCTTTACTTCAAAAATTTTCTCCCAGTAGTAGTAGATATTTCCAAAATGACAGGAATCTCTCTCTCTTAACATTCCTTCTCTAATGTCAATTAGAGGCAATCTAAAAATTAGTCATTGTTCTCTTGTGTCTCATTTATTGTCACATCCTCCCACATATTCTGTCACACCTTTTCATAAAAACAGTATACTTTTTAGACATTCTCAAGAATCAGGAAATTGCATGGTACAAGTTTCTCCTTGTCTTTTTTATCATCTCCAGTGACTTTTCTATTTTATAAAGCAAAGTGATCTAGTCTTCACTGTACATCCTCCTTAAGCTAATCAACAAGGACTTTTTATGCTCATCAACTACCATTTCTATTATGACAGTACTGCTAACCTCAACTGTTTGTATTTTCAAAAAAACTATACATTATTACTTTCCTATCCTGCCTGCTATTTTTGTAAAGACAAAAACCAATAGAACAGTTTTAGTGTCTTACTCCAAATCTCATCATGAAAGTCACAACATCTTGAACATATAGTACAAGTACTATGAGAAAAGATTTTTGACAACGTTTTTCTTGTACTCTACTTTGAGGTACCCTGTTTTCTCTGATTTGGCACAAGTACATTGCATTTTTGTGCATGTCTTGCTGTTGTCCTGGGTGAACAAAATAATCCAACTACTCACTACCATGAGCTGATATGATGTTGTCTTCTAAAAATGCATTTTGGCAAATCTCTGAGCCTGTTACTCATTCATTTTCTTGCCCTCTGAGTTAGTTAGTTAGATATTTCTGGCAGCCAGTCTATGTCTTGAAATCTTTTGTATACACAGCTAGGTGTAATATCCGAAATGTAGTATAGCTGCATAAGCTCATCTTCTTATGCAGTAATTTACACCTTGCAGTGTAATACATGCAGAGAGAAAACACAGAAATTGCATTATTAATAAGCCTCTTTGACACGGAAAAACTGTTTCATATTTGCTGTAAGTTTCTTGTTAATGAAAAAACACACACCACATTAAGAATCTGGCCTGAAATCTGTCTTTTAATTACCCCTTGCAAAGCTGGATATTTGTGGCATTTCTCTAGTTTTGTTTTCCACCTGCTCTTCTTAGTAGAAGCCGGGGAAGTGCACTGAGCTACATACCAAAGCATGCAAGCCGATTAGCTGTGTTTGTACGCCCTCCTACACTCATTGCCTGATAATTCATCCACAGGTGTGATACCACTTACTTAGTCTTTACTAAGACTTTACTTGGGTAACACCTTGCAGAGAATGAGAGGGTGGTAGCAAAAAATGAATGAACAGGGTGACATATTCTGAGAAGTCATATCTCTGTCATCTCTACAAAAATAGATTAAAACTACCTGGAGCTCCTTCACATTGGGGTCTGTGAGGAACAGTGTGGCATAAGCCATGGACTTAGTAAAAGGAGGGAAACTGAAGAACTGAAGAGGAACCACAGATGTAAAAGGAAAGCAAAAAAAAGACATTGCTAGCCAAGAGGTTTACTAGAAAGCAATAAATAAAATTACATTCTGTACACAAACAATATGCAAAGGTTAATAAACATTCAACATTGCACCCTTGTGTAGGAGTTTGTGTGAAAGATTTGACCTGAGCAGCTTCAGCATCTGAGACATTATTTAGCAGTATTAGTATTTCTTATCTTTGAACAGAAATTGCATGGAATTACCTTTCTCTCAAAGCCCCAAAATCAAATATTTTTGGACTCATTTAGTATCTTTTCATGCCTGTGATTTCAGACAATAGTTGTTTGTGATAGTTTTGAGTCTAGTTAATGTATTACACAAAAACTCCTTAGGACAAACATTAGTGCAAATTTCACTTTGGTGATAAACATCTCAAATATGATAATATTTGGCTTGACTCTTGACCATTGAATGATGCACCTTTATTAACTGTCTCACATTCTCTTAAATCAGCATACCAGCTTAAATAAGCATATCAACATACACAGAATAAGGTACCCAGTCTCCTGTAAATTGGCCACTTAGGAAGAGAGGTCATTTATGGTATGCTGCTTCCAGATGTGACAGCTCTTCCAACTTTTTGTGTGAGGTTGGGTACTTTTTTTCTTAAGGTTGCGTTATTTGAAAAGGTAGACCATTGAAAAAATGACAATAGAAGTCCTTGTGCTTCTATGAAAGTTTTCTTTAAAATTGAAGGAAAGGTTCAAAAACTGCCAGTTTATGAATAAGAGAGAAAAAATATTTCATAACCACTCCCCACCCCCCCCAAGTTTCACCAAGAAGACTGAGATGCTAACTCTGGATTTCTAACAGATGCCTACAAGAAGCTTCTTCCTATGGGCAATATTTTATCTTTTATGTAGTTGGTCAAATTAAAAACTTGTGGTGGTAAAGGATTACATGGCAACAAATTTCTTAAGAGTACCTGTAGTAAGTTGACAACAAATCCAGCATAGTTTGAAAGAGCAAAGCACACATACCCCTTACAGCCAAGCAATCTCTGCTGGCTCCAGGGGTAAATCACAGAGCTATCCTTCTATTACTTCCTCCTGCATTTGAAGGATTGGCACATCCTGTTCTAGTTAGGAACATTGCCTCTTATATCAAATATATTTCTCCAAGATTATGGGTATCAGTGTGGATCCTTTTTTTTTTTTTTTTTTTTGCCATCTGGGAAGATGTGTCATTTAGATTCTTGAGTAGAATAGTGGCAAGAGTCTGTTCAGCCAACAAAAACAGGTTAGAAATTCTGGCTTAGTTTATCAGAATACTTCTAAACAATTTCAGCCTATGATACCCAAGATTGTATTCAATCAACCTGATCTCTGGACACAGAATTATAAGCTTTTTTTTATGGAAACAGTCTGTGCACTCAGATCTTAAAGCATTCCAGCATTTATAAAGAGTCCAGATTGTTCTTAACATTCATGCCAAATTATCAACAATTTAGAAAACTGTTGCCAAAGGTCATTCCAACTACATCTGTTTGGAATACAGAAGGGTTTATTGATCTTTTCCTTTGCATAGCTCTTTAAAAAAACATTACATTGTAGAAATAAAGACCATGACAGATGTTGATCATTGCCATAGAAGAGGAAAGGACGGGGAAGGAGGGGCAAGGGGTTATCAGGGTTAAATTGAGGGTGAAAGACTCCATCACAATTCTATTGTTAGGTCCCTATGTGGTAATACTGTTCTCATGGCTTTAACCTGGCACTGTACTTGTGTCCCAACAAATTAGGGAAGCTGGCTCAGCTGGTTGGGACAGAGCTCATTAGGCATGGCACTTTAGGTGACATAATTTTCGCAGCTCCAAAGCAAATTGGAATCCTCCCAGAAACACAGGTATCATATTCTAACAAATCACTTATCCCATAGGCCATCTTTGACTGCTCTTATGAAGTACAGTGAATCATGATCTTTAGGAAAAATTACTGGCTGTGATCCAATTTAGCAGCTGGATTATATTAGTTCACATTTTTAAGGACAAAGGTTATAATAACGAGATTTTGTGTTACTGGGTTTACTCAATTAGCTAACATAGTTACCTTAATGTTCTGTAACAGTTTGCTGGGTGTTAGGAGTGATGTAATTTCTTTCTTCTAGGAAATACAAAAGAAGGGAATTCCATTGATAAAGGCAGACTAGTAGAAAACAGAAGAGGGATGAGAGAGAGGGCAAGATAGGAACACTGTTACTGAGAAACAAGGAGAAATTACAAGACATTAATGATAGAGATGCAGTCTGAGTCAGAATATTTTAAGGCCTTCAAAGCACAACTAAAAAGTTAAACCTGATACACCAGCCAAAAGAAAACAGAGAACATAAAAGACAAGCATGTATGTTTTAATATACATGTACACTTGCATGATGCACATGTTTATAGAGCTTAGGACTGAAACAATGGATTTTTCCTGACTACCCAACTCTCCACAACATTGCATTTTCTGTAGGACAACATTCGTGACTCTCCTAAGAAGCTAATGAACAAAAGCATTTATTTCAGCTTTTACATGGTTAAGGGTGCTCTTATTTCTACTGCATGGTCATATACACTTGTATTGAGGAATTTCAGTTGCATACAGTTCACATTAACATAGCAGGAAGAATTTGGCTTATAAACTATAAAAGCAGTTAAACATGTTTTAAGGCATAGCTACATTAACCACAGACCTGAAAATTCCTCAAAAGCACTTATCTTGATATGTCTAACATCTTTAATATTAAATGGTTGCTTTTTTATGCAAATAGATTCTGCTTACTAGGGGAATGAGAAGGAGAAGGCTGGTGGGTTGTTTTGAAGTGAGAAAAAGTGGCCTATGTATGTTTTTTTGTAGGCAGTCCTCACCGTGCTCCTCATGTAGTTTGGGCCAACCAAAACTCACACAGCCTCAGGAGCTGCCAACAGCCCTTATCAAAGCTTGTGGCAGCTTCTCACGCGATTTGCACACGCACGCACACACAAATCCCCCTCTGCACCGAGCGGAGCTGCGAGTGCCCCCTCTCTCCGGGGGACACTGCGAGGCTGTCCCCTCGGGAAAGCCTGGGGGTGGGAAGAGGGGACGAAGCTGATCTTCTCCCTGGCTCTTGCTCTCCAGAGTTCATCCAGATACTCGGGAGGACGATTTAATGACCCGCTCCGCCCCTGCTTCCCCCCGCCCAGGCAGCTCCGGGAGGCTCTGGGTCACACGAGTGTGGAGCGGGGGGGGGGAATGAGCCGCTGCAGCGGCGGCAGCAGGAGGAGGAGGGAAGGAGGGAGGGCACGAGGGAGGGCACGAAGGAGGGAGAGAGGAAACCGGGCAGGTGACACCGCGCTGGGTTGCTGCGGCTCGGCGGGCGCGGAGCGGGCGGCAGGAGCGCGGCGGCCATGCACGTCAATGGGAAGGTGGCTCTGGTCACCGGCGGGGCGCAGGGCATCGGCCGGGCTTTCGTCCAGGCGCTGCTGGGCAAGGGCGCCAAGGTAAGCCCCGGCAAAACGCGTCCTCCCTTTCCCTCCCCTCTGCCTCCAGCCGGCACCCGCGGGGCTCGGCTCTGCTCGGCGGGAGACCTGTCCGTCTGTCCATCCGCTCGCCCGCCCGCCATCCACTCATTTTCCTCCCTCCCCGCTTAGGTAGCCCTGCTGGACCGCAACTCCGAGGCCGGAGAGGAGAGCAAGGCGGCTCTGGACCAGCAGTTCGAAGCGCAGAGGACGCTGTTCATCCTGTGCGACGTGACGGACCAGGAGCAGCTGAGAGGTATGGAGGGAGCGCAGCCCGGAGGGCTCTGCAGGACAGCCTGCCTGCTCCCGATCGCTTCTGGCACCGACTCAAAAACGATTTGTTCCTGAACCTGCAGATGTGAAATATTGCTACCGGCGTTACTACCACAATTTCACTGTGCTCCTTGGCACATCGGAAAGAAAAGCCAAAGTCATTTCCATTGAGTGTTGTATGTGATATTTTTGCAAGAAAGCCTCTGCAGAAGATAATTACTATTTTATGAGTAATATATATAAACTTTAAAGCTCATACTTGCTTTTTACGAGGTTTCAGTACAGATTCCAAGCTGCATTCCCTCGTCACAGGAGCAATAAATTCTGTGCTGGGTTACAGTGCTCTTTCCATACAGCACACTTACTTTCATTGTGTACTCCCATAGCTGAAAGCAGAATTGGCAAAAAGTGGCACGCTGCTTTATCGTGGGGTTAACTGTAGGGTGATAACCCTTCACACACATTTTGCAGATGCATGGAATGAAAGCAGCTTCCCTCATGAATGATTTGCATTTCTGTTTTCACTTAGTGGATAAATAGTATTCCCTACTGAGTATCACATAACAGGCACATCACTTCATCAAAGTTTCGTTATTAAATGGTACATTCATAGGTAGTGACTCAGATTCAGATTTTGACATCTCTTTTGTCGATGCCCTTTCCCCAGATTCATTTCTGCCACCCTAGATATGATTAGTTTTGATCTGTTTTCGTTCATTGTTCTTCACTGTTCACTTTCTCAATAGTGATCACTGAGCATTGCCATTCCTCTTTCAGAAAACATTGCTGCTATTCCAGAATTCAGCAGTACTGTCTACTGTTCCAAGTACTGTTCCAAGCTAGCATGATTATTCCTAATTCTACAGCTTTACATTGTCCATTTGTAAGAAAGATGCTGGACTTGAAATCTGGGATCTACTTTAATCAGCAAAGTTTTTATCAGCTAGGTTGATTATTGACTTTTTCTCTAAGTGGGACGAGTAAGGAGAAAGAAAAAGCATCCTAGGGGTAGGAATAACATGTGCTTCTGCGCGGGTGTTATCTCAGTGTGCCTTGTCTCCCACAACTCCTCCTCTCTTTAGTGCCAGGCAAGTGCAGGACCAACAGGGTGTGAACCGGGAGCTGGAGTGAGTAGGAGAGGTCAGCAAGGGAGTTTTTGGAACCAAGTTAGGAAAAGAGCAATCAGAGTAAAACTGGAACTGGTTCTTGTGAAGAAAAAGAGTAAGGACAGGCAGCGGCTGCTGCCAATGCCTCTCCGATCATTGCATTAATCCTGCTGCAGGTTTCTTACCATAAATGTGCAATCATGTCTCACAATCCTTTGGGGATTCTGAGCAGGTTTTGGCGGGGGTTTTTTGTTTGCTTTTAACTGCTTTATTTTCATATTTTTCCACTTGCAATTGTAAACTACTACTTAACAAATTTAGATTAATTTCACATTTAGGGTTTAAAGGTCTTATTGGATGAATCAAGTCCTGTGCTTTATGTAAAAGATCATGTGTGTGAATGAAGTTCCTCTCTTTTTGAACTTTAGCCCTTACAGTAGGAAGTCCCAGTACTAGAACTAGTATTTCTAAGTACATGAGGCTTATGGGCAAGAAATCATCTGCCTAATCTACTTTCAGGTCTTGCCTGTACTTTTTTCTCCAGTGGTTCTTTCACCTAATCCCCCACAAAAATCTCCTGTCTTATCCAACTTTTAAAAAAATCACCATTCTTACTTTTGCCTTCCAGGGACATTTAGGAAGCTCACATATAATAGAAGTTTGTGCTGACTTTGCATTGTTTTTCTTGTCTTTCCTTTAAAATGGATCCTTCTCTTAATTTTTCTTTCCTCACTCCATATTTCATACAATCATCTGCTTTTTTTTATGGTTCCATAAGCACAAATTAGTGTGCAATACAAACACAGAATTATTCTACATTTGAAGAGGGAAAAATAAATCAGCTTATACTAATGTGTAGGTGACAACTTTGCCAAGAATTTACAATAAGGTTCTTCTTTTTGTGGATAGGTGATAGGTGGGATTACTGTAGGCAGATAAACTTTTTCCAGAAATATTCCAAACACAGATATGCAAAAGCATATGATCTTTTCTCAATATGTAAAATGAAAAACTGCAATTAATCAAGTCTGTGTAAATTTAATTTTAAAAATCATTGGCAAAATTACTATTATCCATGGTGGTTTTTGAAGATTCTATTAAGAATTAGAATCTTCTTAAGAAAGATGTTATTTAGAGAAGGCTTAAAAGGGAATTAGCCAGTTTCCAAAATTTGGAAGCTAAGACCAAAATTGTATTTATTTTACTCATTGGAAATAAGTTAAATATTCACTTCTGCTTCTAATAAAGCCAAAGGTTTTCGTTTGCTCTTGCTGACACAGAATTGGAAAGATAAGTGACTGAAGAGTTGAGAAATCAAAGAACAAATTGGCAGCAAGCACAGGAAAAGGAAAAAAGGTGCACAGACCAAACCAAATTTATTAATATTGCAATATTCTAGTATAGAATAAGAATATCAGAAAAGTCTGCACAATAAAGCCAGTTGGACAAATAAAACCTGTCCCATCAGCTGCCCAGCTCTTGTTTTGATCACAAGATGATGACTTATGATGGATCTGAAGCATTGAGGAAAAGTTTGGTGCAGGAAAAGCTTTGTAAATCCCTGCAACTGCTGCAGAAAAAGGCAGGTGTCTGAAAGCTGATGCTCTGCCCCTGATTGACACAGAGCCAAGCACTAGAGATCAGAGAAGGAAAATGCTCCTGTGACCACCTTTCAGTGAAATAATTTCATCAAGGCCTGTCAAGCATAATTTCGTTATACATTAAATACTGTCGTTTCTGAGTCAAACACCAAACAAAGGTTTTTTAAAACAATATTGGGGAGGTGGTGTCTTGGTTTATGTAACAGTAAATATTTAGTGACAAGGAACAGTGTTTGGAGGGGAAAACAAGCAAGCTACATATACATGTCAGATAATGTCCTCAGTCCTGGAACATCTTAGTCTGGAAAGAACATCTGGAAGTCATCTCATCCATCTTGTCAAAGCAGAGCCAGGCTTGAGGAGTTTGCTCCTCTTTATGACATCATCATGTTTTTCTATATGCATCTTTTATCTCAGTTCAAACTCTGTCACCTGGGAAAAGACAATGTCACTGTGGAAATTTCCCAGTTCTTATTTTGAAATTCTTTGGAAGACAGGTCACTAGTTTTATCCCCAGAAAGAAGAAGATTTGAATTTGAGAAACACATTATTAAAGTTACCTGACAAGTAGGATATATAACAACTTATCCATAAATAGAAACATCTAAACAAGAATTGCAATTAATTATTTGTAGTCGAAATATTCATGTCAGTTATTCATTAAATAAAAACTGTGTTCTTAGGCTAAACTTGGGCTGAATGAAGAAAATTTTTCTGAACACTTGAATCTTTTGTTTTTCATTCAAAATAGATAGTGTCAAATCTTGACTTTACTAGCTATATCAAACTGATACAAATCAAGCTATAAATGCTTAATTTGTATAACTGGGGTGCCAAACATCTATCTAATACAAAACATAAAAGTGCTAAGAACTTACATTAGCTCCTGTTTTCAGACATTATCAAGCTGAATGAAAAGCCAACTATGTTATCTTAATCCTTCCACTTTCCCTAAACATATCTAATGTTGGTGCCTGCTAGATAAAGTATTTTATTGCATGTTGCTCACTAATGTTTAAGAAAATAATGAAGACATTTTGGTAGACTAACAAACTGTCCATTTTTGTGTATGCATTGTATTTTTATATCTTACTTTCCAAGTTCTAAGAAATGTCACTCTTGGATCTTACAATAGGTGCTTTCAAAAAAGTAATTGAACATTTTGGAAGGCTGGATATTGTGGTTAATAATGCTGGAGTGAACAACGAGAAAGACTGGGAAAGCACTATACAAACTAACTTGGTAAGCATTATCTCCTTTCACATGTCTATATTTCAGTATTTAATGTTGGAATACAGTTAAAAGCCTGCAGCTTCTCTAGATTTTGACAGATGACAGAATATTGATTATTGGATTGGTAAGTACAGCTATTGAAACAATCACCACATAACTGAGTGTGCAGTGGGTCCATAAAATTGTCCATCCAAGACATAGAGCACTGTGTAGAGGTGCTCAGATATCTACCACCAGACAACATTCTCTTTCTAGAAAATCCAGTTCATTCCCAAATAGGTGTAAGAATTGACTGCCCAAGGCAGTAGAGCTGTATCCACAGCAGGTCAGTCTGTTTATATGAATGTTTTAGAACATTTTAGTTTCTTGTGATGCTCAGTTGGCCTGCATTAGAGTTGCCATTTGTTGATACTACAAGTAAATTTGTTCAGCCAAGACCTCCACATTTTCCTCACTAACCAACCATGCCAGCATAAAATCTGAATTCAATATAGGCCACTTCACCATCATCACTGGTAGGAGTGCACTACTTAAGGGCACTTATTCACTAAAATCCAGGACATTCAGCAAGCCTGTAAAATTAATTTTCAAACAAAGTGTTACCACTGCTTTGATATTATCTCATCCAATGAAACCACAATATCTGCTTCCAGGTGAAGTTTTTAATTTCAAGTACACCTCTAGGACATCTAAGCTCCAAAGAATGACCTTTCTAGCTTTAATAGAATTTCTAGGTCAATGAAATTCAGCTTGTAGTCTACCATCTGTGAAGTCCTGATTCAATGGTGATTCAAAAAGTCACCCCATGATCATATTAACTGCAAAGAAAGTAGCAAAAGGAAGCTTTGAAGAGTAAAATGTGGAGTTTTCTCCTTTGAAATTTGTTGTGCAACAAGAAAGCTCAGAATATGAAAACTAGATGTGTTTCTATCAAGAATTTTAAGGACAAAGATACCCATCTTTGAATCCTAATGCCTCAAAAAAACGAAACTAACAAAATAAGTCCAGGACAAGTAGCACAAACTGTATACGAGACAAGTTACAGAAAAATAGGTATTGGGGAAAAAAAGGAACTTAAATTTTATAAGGCCTTTCTCTTGATTCTTTATATCCATTCCTTACATATTTTTCAAGATTTAAATACACGTACTTCTTCCTCTTTATTTCATTTCTAAAATGTTCTGAAAAATTAAACATTAGGAAGTGAAGTAACAGTAGTTTGTCATCCTCGGTGATAGGCAGCATCTATATCTCTTAGTACAGATCCCTTGAATGTGAAAGAAGACTGCATTCTAGATGACTTATTTCCCTTTACTTTTGTGCCTGATTTTAACACACCATAAAAGTTAATGTAGGCAGCCATCCACCTGTCAAATTTGCAAGCACAGATAATTAGTCATCACTGTAAATACTGAAGTCCATGTGAGAAATATGTTTGACTGTGATACTTGCTGTCAAGGTAAATATCCTAACTTACAGTGATGTCTTGATAGTTTTTCAATGCCAAGAGCTTCAAACAGATGTTGAGAACCTCCTCCTACTATATTGCAGAAGACACCAAGCTGGGTGGGGGGGTTGATCTGCTGAGGGGTCAGAAGCTCTGTAAAGGCTCTGCAGATCTGAACAGGCTGGATTGAAAGGCCAAGGCCAATTGCCTGAGCTGCAGTAAGGTGAAGTGCTGAGTCCTGCACTTTGGTCACAACAGTCCTGTGCATCACTACAGATGTGGAGCAGAGTGGCTGAAAAGCTGCCCATTGGGAAAGGGCCTCAGGGTGCTGGTCAACAGCAGCTGAACACGAGCCAGCTGTGCCCAGGTGGTCAGGAAGGCCAATGGCATCCTGGCCTGTGTTGGGAATAGTGTGGCCTGCAGGAGCGGGGCAGGAATTGTCCCTCTGTACTCAGCATTGGTGAGGCTGCACCTCAAATCCTGTGATCAGTCTGGGCTCCTCACTACAAGAAAGACATTGGGGTGATGGAGCACGCAACAAAGCAGTGAAGCATCTTATGAGGAGCAGCTGAGGAAGATGGGTTGTTTAGTCTGGAGAAAAGGAGGCTCAGAGNAAGTCTTAGAAACCTACATGCTTAACTATCAAGTTAGTCCTGTTTTTTTAAGGGCATATTATATAGTTTACACATGATTGTATATGTAAGTTCACCATAAATATCCTAATGACCTAATACAGTTGAATGTTGAAAATTTTCATTAATACATGGTGGTGACTGGAAGAACATCTAGAACAATCAAACAGAGTAGAAGTACAGTTGTGTGGGTTAAATCAAAGCTGCTCTAAGATCCAAATATCTTCACTCACCTATTGATATGATTATTCTTTCCCTGTCTAACTCTGAGTCAACTGACTAGCCTATCTCCATAAACATTTCTGTCTAGCTATTGTAATTTCTGTAAATTAAGATATAATACTTTGTACTTGTCTTTTTTTTAATTATAACAGAAGAAAAATAGCTGATGCATGTAGTCTATCTTCTTTTCTGTTTCTTGTAGAAAGGAGCAAAATATATATGAGAAAACATTCTTTTAAAATGTCCCAGTTTCCATCTTGTAAGATAGTATAAGTATTCTTTTGTTTTATTCCTAAGAACAGAAATAGCTGCTATAGCCACACAGTGTGCTAAACATTATGCACATATTTTTATTTTAAAAGGGGAAAAACACCCTCTACATGCCAGTCATAGTCTTAGTGATATCATTTATATATTGATATAACAAATATTCCCTGCCCCAGTTTAAAGTACAAAGTACAAAAGTAGAGCAGTGCAGAGCAAGATAAATCAGGACAAACACATCTGGGGTGTGTTCTTTATGGCTAAAACAGTTCACAGAACCGGTTGGTCTTCAGCAAAGTTTTTAAAGGAGTGTAAGTTCTCTAATAGTACTGCTTGAGAAAGCATGAACACATGAACAAGAAAATTGGGACTTAATTTGGAAGGAAAAGGGAGTAAAACACAATTCCTACTGGTGTCCATTACAGTTTCCTGAGAGTAAGAAAAGATAACTTGATAAAGCTGGGGAGGGGGTTGTAGGAAGGAGTACTGACTACTAAAATGATATTTCTATTGCAGTGCTTTCCACCATTTTGTTACATTTTGTACTAAACCTCCATCTTTTCATTACTTTATTAATGCATTTTTTAACTTAAGTATTCCAGCAATATTATCTATTCCTCACCTCAAAACTCCAAATCTCATGGTGTTTACTTGATTGATATCAACCTGATCAACAGCAGCTTCAACCAGTGAAATTCATACAAGGTTACACTCTTGTTATTATGACACATAAAAAAATGAACTTGGCAATGATACAAGAATTCCATTTTAAAGAGCTATTACCAGTGTCGTTTCAGCAGTATGTCACACACACATGTTCATGCACAGAATAGCACAAGGGTGTATGACACATAAATTGTTATTAAGGGTCCTACCTACAGTCCTCCAGCATGACAGTCTTTATTGCATTCATAAAAGCTTTTCCTAAGGGATCCAGAAATTTTATAATCTGACTTTTTTATTCTTCAAATCCCTAAAGCAAGAAAAGGGCCCATATCTTTACGAGCCTTGAACATGTGTGTTATTTAAACACAATTGGGTGTTCTAAGAAGCTTTAGTAATTTTATCTTGTGTTGGTGTGGCCTTCTGGAACCACTGTAATTAGAGTGGCCAATACAGTTACAGTGTCTTTTGTCATTACAAATGCACTTAGCACATTTTATACCAAAGACAATCCCCAAATTATATGAGGGGTCTCTTTTTATGTTTATGTCAGAAGTTTCTGAAAACTGACATAGGTTGCAGTAAACAGTTAAATGTAGCAGTACTGGTATCACCTATGCTTACATTTTAAATATTACCAGAATCAAAAGTTCAGAAGTACTTTATGTGGCATTTTGACTAACTTACTGTTTTATTATGAAAAATAATTTATTTTGTATATATATTTAAATAATTCCCCAAATGAAATTATGGAAAAAAATTTGAAAGCAAAATCACAACTATCTCCTGTTCATGTGATAGTTTTGCTGGTTTTACCACATTCTGGAAAACTTTACATTGCAGGCCAGAGCCTGGGCACATCAAAACATCCCAGTCAAATTATTTAAGTGTTATCCAGAAGTAAGTAGACGTCAAGTTTTTACATTTTTCGTAAGTTTGCGCAATTCATTTCCATAAGTGACACTAGTAACAAATTTCTGTGAATTTGGAAAAGTCCTTTACTAAAATGAAGTCTACCAACATTATGGTTTGTCTCTGCAAAATACTTAGATTGGAACTACAGAGAAGATAATGCACCACTGTATATTTATGTGTGACTCCTTTCAATATAGCTCATGGTGAAATACCTGTTCCAGCAACTAGCAAACCTTGCAAAATCAGTGTTTGCTTATCAGTAAAGACCTGTTTCTCAGAAGGCCAGTTAATGTTTCAGCAGAAACCAGAAGGGTAGCTAAGCAAACATCAGAAGTGATTACTTGAATTTATTTTTGTGACAAAGACTTCATGATCATGACAAGACTGTTCCACTGTGCAAACCATAAAAGGGAGTATGTTGCAACTTTCTTCTGGTCTATACACCTTGCTGGCTTCTCCCAGCATACTGGGAGAAATGAGAAGGACTGAACTTTCATCCCAAAGTAACGTAACCTGGACACATAGCTGGATTCAGCTCCTGGAAATAACCAGTAGGTCTCACAATAGACACAAAGACAAGTGCCAGTAGCAGAAAAAAAAACCAAACAAACAATGCTATCTGTAGTAGATGAAATGACATAGGTGACTGGTTTATTGCCAACCAGTGCTACCTCAATGGCTTACTTGCCTATTCTTCAGCATAATTTGATGTCGGAGGACTAAGAGTCTAGCAAGAGACGTGGCCAAAATCTGAAAAGTGACACTTACCTTGAAATTAGTAGCACAAGGATCAATCCTTTAAGTAGATAAAGAAGCCTATAGATATAATTATTTCATATAATTTATATAATTATACCAATAGGTGTAAGTATTTTTGTTGTTTATATTGTACTAGTATATTGTACTGCACAGTGACTTAGCTTAATTGGACTATAAGCCAGTGAATTTTTTAGCTTATGGCTTTAATGTATATTTACAGTAACCAATGTTGAAGCATAATGAAAAGCAAAGGTTTTGAACTAAGAATGTAAGACGAGCTACTAAAATGGAATACTATTCCTACATCCTTCAAGAATGTGGAGATGAATTGAAGCAGGGAGGGAAGTAAAGAAATCTGCACCATAAAAACTGAAGCATAGTGTTTTATTCCCACCTTGTAGAAAAGCTATTGACTTGTAGTAAATTATTAAATCCTGCAATATATTTCTTTCTCCTTTCTGCCTCTTCCTCTCTAGACTTGTTTTCCACAGTTTGAGTTGGAAATTCATAGGAACTTGCATGCTTGCTCCAGCTTGCCTACATCCTAGAAAATCTACATTAAAAAAAATTAGTCCCACCTTCCTGTCCAACAGCAAAATGCTAAAATTTTCCATAGATATCACAAGCAGCATTTTTAGTTTCAGAATTCTGTAGTTTGTCTTACACAGTTCACAGAGTATTTTTAAATGTTTCCTTATAGTGAGTGATTTACATCACTGCATGAAAGGCAAATATCTTGGGTCAAATTCCAGCTCTGTGCTAACCTGCTTTATAAAACCACAAGTTAGTGACTCTTTCATTTTTGTTCAGTATCCCCAGCGCTGAACTGTATTAGTTCAGCAACCTACATAAAATGCTAGTACTGATTACTATTTTGTTTGCTCAAAGGAATTCATATTACCATGTCACCTTGGTAGCAATATAGTGCTTATCTTCAGCACTGGAGATGCTGATGTGTTTTCTCAGCACAAAGAACCAGATGTATCAGACAAGAGCTGGTAAATGGAAACCTTATTAAATAGGTGTGAGAAACTATTTCAGTTGGAACAGCTGCCCTGAAACACTAGAAAAGAAGCACCGTGTACTAAGTTACTTTCAAAGCAACTGTCACTTGAAAAGAATGATGATTAATGATGTCCTGGGCACCATCACCAAAGAACATTCTTTTTTAATTTTTTTTTTAAGTAGATAAATCTAAAATGAAACGCGAAGTATGAAAACTAACTTACAGGTATAATGTTGGAACACAAGAACATTGTACGCATTGGCTGACACTGGTTCCTAAAGCTAGAAAAAAATTAATTAGTGCTCTACTGAAGACTCTGAGTATAATTAGAATCAGAGTTTCAATATATGATTTCTTTTAGAATGATTGAATTAAAGCTATAAAGTCAAAGGACACAAAGAAATGTGAAGAATCAAAGATCTGGTAAATTTTATTTCTGATTTTGACACTGGCAATTAATTGCCATTTATGAAATCATTAAATAAGATACTGATTACTGATATGTTATTCTCAAAAGCAACTGCAAATATTTTGATTATTTGCGTAATTATTTTGCACTGTCTACCATGCTGTCAGATACCATTCTGGGTGTATTACTGTATTATGCTTCAGCATGTTTGATCTCCCCTAATTCAAATCTGTAATTTATGTAACCTAATGCTAGGAGATGTTCCCACACTCACTACTACAACTTTATTTGAAAGAATCCTAAATTTTCTGCTGGCAGTTGAAGAGTAAAATTGCCTCACTTGAAAGCACACTCAGACCTCCAATGCACCTTAATGGCCCATCTTCATTAGATGCTGTAGTAAAATGTTGTATTTTGGTAAGAAAATAAATAGCAGTTTAGTTACTGAGATATCATCTGTTTCTCAGCATCTAAAAGGACAGTAATTCAGATTATTTTATGACTTCAAGGATACTAGTTTTCCATAGCCAGGATTAAAAAAAAATAAAAAATAAAAAAAAAATTAGAGTCAGGTTTTTGGCTTAACCAATTTTTGATTTACCTACATTTAGTTACAAAGCTGACTACCTGGATACATTTTTCCTTGACATGTTTATGAACCTTCAGCCACATAAAGTTGTAAACAAAGGAATCATAAAAAATTCAGCTCTAAAATGCTTTCTTGTATAAGGTCTCACAGAATCTTTCCATCTTATGATGAGTCAGACTATTTTTTTTTAATTAGGTAATTTTAAATTTAACTTTCCCAATTTTTTAAAATAGATAATTTATAATTTATTGTTGGTTAAGAACATGAGATTAAATTATTAATCTTAAAAGTACAATTGAGGAAGTGCGCAATCTGAAAAGACCTTTAGTTTCTTTCATTTAATTGAAAGGAAATTACAGACATTTTCATTATAACCTAAAATCAAAAACCTGGTTTCAGCAAACACAGAAATTTTGAGAGGATTGGAGAGAGGTGGATCCTTTCAAGAGAATGAGAAATCCACCACACAAGACTTTAGATGAAAAACTGGCTGCTGAGAGTGCAGACAGGTTCTTCACACCCTAGGTATGTGGTTTAGGGTTTACCTGGAGAATAATTCTGTATTTTACCTGCCCAAACATCATTAACAGCTATTTCATCCAAGATCAGCCATGCTCAGTGAGGCTCAGTGAGGATTTTTGCAAGGATCACAGGTAAGGATTACAGGCTGTAGCAGGTGTAAGGCGCAATATCCAAATGGAAGTCTGCATTTATCTTGAAGACCACCTCTCACAATACCTTTTTGTAAAGGAGAACACATCTCCAGCCACATGATGAAATACTAAGTTAATGGATTCCAGAGGGAGAAAAAGAACAATACAGTAATTTTGATTGGACAGCCAGGCTACCCACTTTTTTCTTGGTTTATAAATTTGGTTTGGCCAAGGACTTGTCTATTGTATCTGAATTAGAAGGAATAGAAAAGCCTTCAAGGAGCCCCAAAGTACTTCTTTCTTCAACTGATTCATTTTCTCTAATCATCTTAAGTGGAATTCTCTTTTTCTGCTCATCAAGCTGAGCCACTGCTCCAGGGCATGACAGGACCTGCACCTGCTCTCCAAAGACAGCAATAACCCCTTGCTTTCTAAAATATCTCCTGTACAGCCTATCATAATATATGTATATTAAAAAACACATTCCATGCTTAAGTCCAAATCTAATTTTAGTTAAGATGCTGGTAAGCTTATGTTCAGAATAAGCATACCTTTTAGCAACACAACCAGGCACTAACAATCTTGGTTTTAATAAGTCAAAATTTATGATTACATGTGAAAATCAACATTAAACAATTATATATTAACCTTTACAGTGGCTCTGCTACTCTTCAGGACATGCAAGAGAAACCTGATTTAGTTTGGTATGTGTCAAGACACTGAAGACAACTCTTTAGAAAGTTTCTGTTAAAACATTAAATTAACAGCATCCTTTTTAAATTCATCACATATTTTTTAAAAATATGCTTTAAAAGATTTAAAAATACTTTAGAGGAAAGGAAAAAAATCTATTTATGGGAATTTTTTTCTTTAGGAAAAATTAAAAATATTATTTCAGAATTTTGAAATAGTCATATTTTGTGGGGTTTTACACTATTCAATATATTCTGAAAATATATTATTATAAAAATATCTCATTAAATGTTCAAACTATGGAAAATGAGAAAAGATGATTAATCGTCAAGATTCCAAAGCAAACCTGATAATGAGGTCTCAGGTTGTTTTATCTCTTTCAATGGGCAGCCTCATGTTACTTGAAAAATGAACCAGTGATATTAATAAAGTAGAACATGCACTCTTCCAAATCTTATTTCTATTAAAACCAAAAAGCGTGAAGAATAACTGAAATTGAATTAGAAGTGCTACTTTATATTTTCAACATGCATGTCTAAAAATATCAGCTAATGAAAATGAAATACAATACCCATCTCAAGATTATTCCAATTTTGCTTTGGAAATTTAGATAGTGGCAGAAAAATAGTTAACATTCTGATTTTAAAAGCTTTTCTCTTTTTTCTCCCAGTTTTTCTAGTCACTATCCAATAGGTTTTAGGCAAATACAGATTTTTCACTGTGTATTTTTATACGGGGAATTTCTGTCTCAGTTATTCTGCAGACCTTCTCTGGTCAAAAATAGTGAAATAATCATGCACACTTCATCTTTTGGACATCTTTAATTTATTTGGTTCAATAAATAGCACTGAACAGTCATAAAGTACAAAGTTCCCATTTAAAAGCTGAAATAATATTTCCTAAAGACTAAAAGTGTGTCCACATGCATTTTCCATTTTAAGTAGAAATTGTAAAGCAAATATGAAATAATTAGAGATCTGAAAAAAATGGTAAATAGTTATGGAACTCATCACTAATGTAATAATACAGGAACATTTCTCTAGAGTTATTATCTTCCACCAGGAGCCTTGTCTGCTGCCCTTTTCTTACTATTCCTTTCACTCTAAGGTAAAGTGACTTTTTGGGAGAAACTCTCATGATTCACCCAGGAGGCTGCTAACCCAAGGCTTGATGTGGCTTTGGATATCTCAGTTTAAAAGTCTGAAGCTCAGTGAGGAATCTCAGCAGAGTTTCTGACTGTTCAAAAACAGATTTTAAGGAATATAGATGATACAGGACTCAATTTTTTTTTTTCCTTATAGTTCTGTCTTTAAAAAAAAAATTGTAAAAATCATAGCTAATACTATGCTAACAACATCTCACATCTCATAGAATGCCTTTTATACCTTCTCTGTATTTGCCTGTGTGGACTTTCATTTGAGAGGAATGGTAAAACTCCTGTAACTTTAGTCAGAAAATAATACATATTTTAATATCCTGGGACCAGAAATACATCATAGTACTTAATCCTAAAAAGTGTAAATTTCTTTTGACTTGAGCCTAATGCAGTTTTAAGTGTTAATGTTATCTTCAGATAAGTCAGTACATTTTAAATAATATAGAACAGGCTATCTCAACAAAAATGATGGAATTTAGATCAGTCTATCTGCCACTTATACTTTTAGATAAGGTATGTGTTTCATCTATAAATGATTTACTTACTCTTTATTTCATTTCCTTCACATCTCTTATTTCGCATTGCAGTGTTTTAGTTTGTTTATTTATATTTTTTCAAGAGAAGTAAATAAAATGCTACTTCTTCTACCTATTGCAATTGTACTTCTGAAGTTATTGAGTTGCAATACTGTGGAATGTCTGTGTGCTTAAAAACTTGAAATTATGGGATCACTGGTAAAGCAATTCAGGTTCTAAGCACCACAATAAAAGCAAATTTCACTTTGTAGAAGCACAATAGATATTTTGAATAAGATCAATATTTCAGTAAAATATTTTGAATAGTTTCAAAGAATCTTTGAGGATCTTCAATAATTCCCTCTTCTCTATACCAGACATCTGTGATCAGAGGAACCTACATTGGCCTAGAATACATGAGAAAAGGAAATGGAGGCAATGGAGGAGTAATCATTAATATCTCATCCTTGGCAGGTGAGAAAATTTTCTGCATAAACAATTTCTGCTGGATTATCTTCTTAAGTAAATGAATCATAGTGATCAGTCTTACTTTTTTTTTTCTTTTTATATCCTTTCCCTGTTTAGAAATATTTTTAACTGCTTTTCAACATAGCAACAGAAGGAATATCAAATGACCACAAATTTAAATTGCTTTTTTAAACACAAATCAATAGAAAAAAATCAGTAATTTTCCTAACCAATCAGTCTATAAAATCTTGAGCCTGACATAAATTCCTCCATTCCACTCCAGAGGAACACAAATGGAAGAATATCTAAGACTAGAGTATATCTTCTTTATTAACAAAAATTGTGACACACCCATTCTGTGTTCCAAAGTCCTTTCAGATGCGATCCACCTGTATTTGAGAAGTCATAAAATTAACAGTCATATTTCACCAAGCTTAAGCAAGTGCTTTCTTTGCTCACTACTTATCTATGCTATAACTGTATTTCAATTTATTGGTATAAAAATATAATTCTATGAGTCCTACATCAGTTGAGGGTAGTGCTGCCCCATTGTGAGGCAGAAATCTGCACCATTTCCTGTAGATATACTCAACGTTTCAGTGACTGGGATCCAAGAAAAAAGCACATCTGAGGGGGAAAGTGTACATGGAGAAGGAAGTCACCTGACAACCTTCCTCAAAAATTTTGTGGGGAAGTACTTGGATTCTCTTTTTTTGTTTGGAGAGGTTGTTCTCTCTTTCTACTGTCAGACTGTCTGTGAAAAATAATCCATTTGTTATCTGACACTCGGATTGTCAGAGGGGTTTTTTGTATGTGTAGATTACCAAATTCTAGTAATTTCATTCCGGGATATTCCCATGTAACAATGAAAACTCAGTTAAGATAGCACCGGCTCTAGTTAACTGATTGTGCATAGGTGTGGATGTTCTGAGCAGTTTTAAGTTCTCCTATAAACCTTAGCTTTTGTGATAGAAGTTCCAGTTCACCCTGCTGACATGATGCATACGGATCTTGGGGATCTGACTTTATACATGCACATAAGTCAAAAGGGTGAGGGAGGTCTTAATAAAAGACTCCATGTACCTTTAAGTCAGCATTTGCCATACTGCCTGACACATTGCCTACTGGCACAGTTAAGTTTATCTCTATAGGCTGAAATGGACATTGTGTTGGGTCCAAATTAACCTGAAGGAAACCGCTGTTGCAGTGCAAGAGGTCATCAAAACCAGTAAAAGATTAAACATTTTCACAGAAACATCAATGCCGAAAGCAGTGCTTAAGAAAGGGTTGGGGCAGCAAGTAGTGTGATTCCTTTTCTAACTGGTCTCAAAGGAACACAAAATGATTTTGTTTTTAAGACCTAAACGCTTGGCTGTTCTGTTTGTTAAGACAAACAACAGTTTCTTTGTTTGGTTGGTTTTACGTGGCTTGTGTTTAACAATTGTTTCCAAGGTCATAAGGAAAAGCACACTTGAAAAGCTAACATATAGTAAATTTTATTGCTTATTTACTTACTACTGTTTGTGCTTAGCGATTCTAATTCTCCTTTCCAGTCTGAAGGTCTAAGTCCTGAAGTTTATTCTGTATATGAAAGACAAACTTCCATTGGCTTGCTGAACATCCCCTTCAAATGTTTTCTTAGAGCTAGCTTCTGTTGATCATTAAACTGAGTGGTTTTGATCCCTGCTGTCCAAGTTCTCTGTAAGATACAGACAGCAAATCTTCCTATGTCTTTCTGAGCAACAAGAAGGGTTGTACATAGTGCTTATGTAAAACTCAATAGTATTTCCTTTGCACATTAATTAGCTACCAGCACATCACTATGGGAATTTTGCCAATGATTTGGACTAGGGACAGAATCAAGCATTACAGTATTACATTTCCAAACACCCATGGTACTGCTGAAATTATTTCTGTGAAGTGGATGCTTAAAAGTGTTAATTCAGCTGGATCAAAGCCAGAGCCTGTCTATCCAGTAGTGAGTCTTCCTTTGTTTAGTTTTAACCCTGGACAGGATTTAAAAGAGGGAGGAAATCTGTGAGCAGGTGCAGCAAGCACTCTACTATGTCTCAAAGCTACAAAATTTAATTTTTTTTTGATTTGTGCATCCACATCAAGAAGAAGTAATTCCACTAAACTGAGATAATGAGAAGTGTGTTTTACTTCAAATTTGGCTCCATAAAAAACAATTTCAATGATTGCAGGTTTTTGCATTGAAACAGACTTAATTTTCAAATTCAAGGAATAAAATGTTCTAAAATTTCTTCTGTAGTAAGCTATACATGGTACTTTTAATTGCATTTAATGGAATAGTTACAAGCAACAGAGAAAGCATAAAAAACTAAATTTAACTCAAGAGGCTGTTTAAATTATTAAACTTAACATGGTTTTTTACCTTGTGGTGGCTGGGCAAAAGGAATTCAAGTATAGGCACAGGCTTTTTTTTGATGGCTTTCATATTTTTAAGAAGGTTTTCTGTGAAATTGAATTTGTATCTGTCTGTCTGTATTTTAGCAGACAAAAAGAAGTCAAAGTATTCATAGAGGGCTTAAAAATATTAGAAGTTTTTAGCATAGCATCATGCTACTTTTTTGAGAGGCTGTTCAATGTGTAGTGACTCTGGATACCTCTCTGCTGCACAGCCATATTGGTGGTTTGACTGCACTCAAAGCATTCAGATTCTGCAAACAGCTGATTTGTCTTCCCTTTATGGAAAGCTTCAGTCACAAGAAATACTTAAAGTACCTGTCATAGCAAAGAAGTTTTTTTAGGACCAGATCCTTTATGTATTACAAGAACAAAACTAAGCATGTGGTTACATCACCAAGCAAGGACTCTATCACAGTGATACAGGGGAGCAGCAGTGTCAATGGCTGTACAAGTGGGGCCTTCAGTTCAGCATCATGACAGAGGATTGGTCCCTCCCCTTTGTGAAAAGGAAAATGCTCAGCAGAATCTGCCAGAATGAGGTAAAAAAATTAGGAGTTATTCCCTCCAGACTTCAGTTTACTATAAAAAAATCATAGAAATGGCACTGCTTAGAATTTTTGCTAGGATTTCTGTTTCACCTTTGTTTTGGCACTCAGGAAGACTACAATATCATGGAGATATGCAGAGAGAAAATCTGAAAAGCCAAAGTCCAGCTTAAAACTAAAAAGGCTAATAAATCTTATTCAAAGAAAGAAACTTACTCAAATCTCTCAGGGTAACATGTTCAGTTGGAGAGCATAACTGGGGAAAAATGCTTATTTCTTTGTTCTATCAAAGTGGAATGAAAGGAAATACTGGTTTCAGCAAAGCCTACTGATACAATTCAAACTTGTTGATATAATTCTCCACCTCCAGTATTAATTTCTCAATATGTGGTTATTGCAACTATTGACCATGATAAATAAGGGGTTGTAGTGAGACACCTGACACCATGTCCACAATGGTAGAGTGATCTTGACACCAAAAAGGAGAGTGGAGTATAAGCAAGGGCAAGAACTGTCTCTCTCAGCCTGCCAGGAAGTGAGAAAAATAAAACAGAGCAGCTACACTGGAGTGCAGAGTTATTGATGGTCTTCTTGGACTGGTTTTGGTAAACCAAAGAGTGTCTTGAGTCATCAGAGAGTCATTTGCAATTCACCACGCAGCAACATCTAGAGAGAGAAAACATCTAGACCTAGCAGCCCACCCCTGATCTAAGAGAGATTAAAACCCAAATGTGTCACTTTCCAGAAGTATGCTCACCCATCACCATCGATTTAAACACCCTCATCTTCTTCCCCCAATTACTTTGTGCATAATGGTCTCTAGTCTGTTTCACTGCCATTCTGCTTTGCATAAAGTAATTAAATATTTATGGCAGCAGCAAATAGAATCCAGATTTTCTAACAAATGAATGGCCTAACTAATATGTTATGAACTCATCTCTGCTCACTGGTTGAGTAAGTACACAGGCAGAGCAGACTCAATATGACACAGTGGTTCATCATAAAATACTTGCTAGGAGAGTCCCTGGGACACACCAGCAACAGAGGCCCAGCTCTTCCCAGAGCAGGGAAGTGGCTCAGAGCTGGAGAGCCGCATTGTGCTTCTGAGTACTGAACTCAGGAACAAGAGTGAGACAGGACTGTTATTGTTTGGTGTGACGAATGCTAGGACTAATCTTATATGATTTATCCAAAAGTGAGATGATTTTTTCTTGGTTCTCCACTTAAGAAAAATAATAATTTCAATTATGAAAGAACTGCTTTTCAAAAAAAAAAAAAAGTTATTTTTCCTCTCTTCCTGCCTAGTTATTCCTGCTGTCTTTGGCATTTAAGTAAGTCTTTGAACCTTATTCCACTTCATTATTGTGAGCTGTGCCCTTCCTTTGTTTATTTCTTCATTTTGTTTCTCTTCCCTCTCAAGTAAAAGGTAATTTTTCTTGCTGTGGTTAAAAAATAAAAACAAAATTACTTCTAAATTCTTCTTCTGTGTTTCCCAGTAGATGTTGTCTGGTTTATTTCTGTTAGCTTCAGCCTAATTAGAATTTCCCTTACTTAAAACATGTAAAAGTACTTGAGAGCTTGCTGTTTGTTGGGGTTTTTTTAAACAGAATTGTATTATTTCTAATGTACCAATATTCCAATGTTTCCAATAATTTGAAGAACAGTGATCATCAAAAGCTAACAAACAGAGGAACTTTAAGCATTTGTTGTGAGCACAACCCAGAGGAGGTAGTATAAAAGACATTTCTTAAAGTGAGTTCTTAAATAGAAGCATAACACATTAAACCAAGCTAAGCAAATAAATACAATTTAAAAAGAACAACCAGACAATAGGTTAAGTTCTTCATTTTCCAGTATGGAACAGTGCTGCTCTCAAAGGATCACCAAGGTAGCATTTAAATCAAGATAAAACCTTGAAGCTCTCAGGTTGGTAATTGGAGCTTTGTGCTGTCTTAGAAAGTTCTTTCCTTCAAACAAAACAGATTCCAGAGCAAAGAGCCCATGCAAGTCTAGCATATATAATTTTTCTGGCAAATCCAAACTTAGAGTTAAATTGTGAATTCTTCATCTCCACTGGGGTAAGTCACAGCCCTTCTTGAATGCATCACCTCAAGGTCTGAAGTATGAAAGATAAAAAAAAATATGAGTTATTAATTGGGATTACTTCCCATTACAGAGAATCAAACATTAAGGCATTAAAATTACTATCAAGTTTTACAATAACACATTCAGAAAAATATTTTATCCTCTAGCTTTCAGACAGGCTGAAGTTTGCTATTCATAAGGGCCTGAATTTCGGGTGAAACTACAGCATCTACTTGGTCCAGTTCAGCTTTCATTGTATAGTAGAAATTGTAGGCAAAATTGGCAGAAATTAATATGCACACATGGTCTGTCATTTCTTCTTGACTAGCTTCTTGCTATCAACTCAGTCTTACCAGAATTAACTTCTTAGTTTTCTCCCAAAACCTTTGTTCTCTCTTCTTCCTCTACTATAAATAAAAATTTTGTGCTCTCCCACTCAGACTATAACAGTTTATAGTGCTAGCAGAAAATTTTTATTTTGCTGCTTCTATTCATACACTTCCTTCCTGAACACACTGCAAATCATTGCAGGTGTCCAGTTCACACATTAGATATCAAAGCCTATCTAAAATACTTTGCCACTTAATATACTTTAAATACTTTATTGATTCATAGATGCCTCAAAATTCTCATTCTTGAGTATTTTCTTCCAGATCATATCCTCTGTTTTAAGTCATATGTCATAGATACTTTTCCTTTTAAAAGCTGTGGGGTTTTTATTACTCTTCTTTTGCCTGTACATTTTTATTCATCTGATCTTCCTTGGCCTATCCCAGATTACAAAATATAATTCACAAACGTCCACTATTCCATTTTGTTACATCTCTCTCACAAATCTTTTACATTATAGACCTATGCATGTGTTTAAAGTAATCATAAATTAGGAATAAATATCATCTTCATTCAGCTCCCTTTTTATTTTAAAGGACTCATGCCTGCTGCATTCCAGCCTGTGTACTGTGCTTCAAAGCACGGTGTAATTGGATTCACACGGTCCATAGCAGTAAGTATCCGTTTTCCAAAAGGGTGTCAGCAGCTCCTTGGGAACTTCAGTTTTTCATGTTCCTCCTCTATAGCCACACAACTGGAACTAATTTTATGAAAGAAAACCAACTGTGTAAAGCAGTAGAGGTTCCCTCCTTTCACAAAGGGAGTCCAAGGATGGAATAAGTACTGCATCTGTGTGTTTATGACTGATTTGGGGTTTGGAGAACATGGAAGAAAGATGTTGCAGAGTAATTTAAGGACACTGGGAGGAGTCCAAAAGCCAAATTCTAATCCAAGTTTTGAAAATATTTTTTCAGAACCCTGTCCCAGTCATTTGACATTTTGGTTTCCTAAATTCTAAGTCAGGTCAATTACTTTTTTTAATGATAAATAGGCATTGAAGTGTACAAAAGTGACTTGAACACATCATTATGTATTCTTACCAACTCTTAATACTCTGAAAATTAAAAATTACATCATTCAGGATGGGGCATGTAAGATGACCATATTATAAGTCTCAGCCTTTAACTCCAAAATGTTCTAGTTTAATTGAACAAGCAGTATAATAAAACAACTTGGAGGGAGAAAATAAAATTACACTTTAATACATTACTCTTGAAGATAATCTACTTACATAAGATTTCCATATTGATTTCCAGAACTGAACACCTGAAATTATACTATCAATTTAATTACACTAATTACACTCTATTCATATTTTATGCCCCCATCCCCACACAACTGACTCCTTTTTCAGATTAACATGAAGAGAATAGTGTGGATAAGTGTTGCATATACCGTATTACAGACATCAAGAACATGCCACCTAGTTTTCTGGTTTTGTTTTCTTATTGGAAATATAAATATCACCATCTAAGCACAAAAGGAAATTAGAGGAAATGTTGTCTTTAAGGAACACAAGAGTGCCGAGGAAAAAAGAATAATACATATAGTGAACTGCAGTATTTATCAGGAAAGGCAGTACAGCCTGATGTTGGGCAGGTCTGATACCTTACATCTAGGACTTTGGTAGCTTGTGTCCCCAGACCAAAAGGGCAGGCTACCATACCATGAAAATGACATGTGACTCACATAATACCTGAGAGGAGCCCATTAAATGCTAAAATAAACAGAACACAGTGTTTAACAGTTATGGTTATTCCTGGATATGCCACGTATAGTTCATCAGTTCTGCGCTATTGCTAAGAAATTTCCCCCCACGTTAGACACATACCTGGATGTTGATCAGACTTCTTTGCTACATGCACATTTTGGTAGAACCACAAACAAGGGGTCCTACCTCTCACAGAACAACTTGTTCTTCTTTCTTTCATCATGTTCCTGAGCTGCTTCCTGAGGAAAAAAATCAGTTTGCAGGGACTTTCCAATGGAGATGTTCAGTGACAGATTCATACCTTGGCAGGGACATCAGAGCATATAGAAGGGTTTAGCATTACAGTTGTAGGGATAGGGAACATATTGTATTTCTATTGATGTGAGAAAAAGATCTTAATACAGTACCTTAAAGAACATTTTATTTATCTCGGAGTTTTAATTTAAAAAGCTCCTATAAGTTTGTAAGCATACATTCTTGTTTTTTCTTAGAAGAGTTATATCATCACCCTAGAATATTGCTAATGACATGCTAAAGAGCACTAAGAACAAAAAGTATTAGAAAAAAAACAGCTTCATGGAAAGAGTTCTGATTTCTTGTAGAATTGTTCTCCTAACAAAAGAAACGTGGGTTTTTTTCTAGTTATCTAATGTGATTACTAGAGAAAACGTGCTTCAAATTTAGTTGTTAAAACAATCAGTAGTAACAAAATCTCCTTACTTAGCAGGGCTGAAAAGTATTTTATGGTAAATCTCATTATTTGAAAATTTGCTTCCATAATACTGTCTTAAAATGTTGATGATAAATGCCTACCCCTTTCTCTTTTCTAGTTAGCTTCTAATATGGAAAACTACGGTGTGAGACTCAACACAATTTGTCCAGGATTTGTCAACACACCAATTCTTCAGTCAATAGATAAAGAAGAGAATATGGGACAATACTATTCATATAAAGATGAGATAAAAAATATGATGCAGTTCTACGGCGTGATGGAGTAAGTCAAGTCAGATACAGTGTGGGTTTTGCACTTTGTTGATGAAAAACAAAGACACACTTTCAGCAAAATTAAAATGAAAGGGAAATGCTGCCTCAGAGAAAAGATTATCAAATGTGTTCTCTGTATAGAAAGAAAAAATGGCTGATATCTAAGCCTACTTTAAGAGCACTGTCTGCACAGTGATATATCCCTTTATGCATGCCCATTTCCCAGCAGAGTCCAAATCAAATTAGCAAGTTAAATACAGTGAATTTAGGTTTTTATAGCCTTTGTATTCCCTCATGAATTTGTTTAATCAGATATGTTGTGAGGTACAAGGTATACATATTAGTCACAATTTTTACAAAATTTTCAAGTGAACCAAGAGAGAGATCAGACCATGAACTGACAAAACTGGATTGAGAGCACAATAACATCCACCATGGATCAGATCAGAGTTACCTGGCCCATTACAGTCTTGCCAACAAAGGCCAAAAGCAGAGACTGTGAGAACATGACAAGCATAAAGTGATATTTTTTGACATTTTCTTAGCTCCTAACAATTTGCTTCCAAGATGCTTCTGCACAAAGGAAATTGTATGACTGTGTTTCACCCATACTTTCCTTTATGTAAAATAGCACCTATTGACCACAGCAAACTGCATGTGAAGTTATCCTTTACACTAATTTCTATGTCAGCTCTGCTGGAGAAGCAGGATAAATCAGCAGCAAAGAGCTGCAGAGGATTGTTTAAGGATTACTTCTGTCCGCTTCCCTGACAGAGAAAACTTTGATAGGAAGTCCAGTGGCAGTTGGATGTCCATGGGCATTCATCAGAAACTAGAATAAACAAATGATGATTTGTAAAGTAGCCACTTTAGTTGTATGTCCTGATTGAGGAGAATACATATCTCTCCTGAAACACTCATATACCACCTCTGCTTTTCCTCAAAATAAATTTATTGAAATGCCTTTGTTTGTAAAAATTTCACATATATAGATTTACCTTACATTTTTTACATGTCCATGACTCTGAAATAACTTTTTTTTTCAGCCCATCAATAATTGCTGAGGGATTGATAACAATAATTGAAGATGATACTCTAAATGGAGAAGTTATGAAGATCACAGCATCCCAAGGAATTCATTTTCAGCAATATGGCCAAACACCTTTTACATCATCAAAGAGATAAACAATTGTTTTGTGCTAATTATTTTTAGCTTTTCTTAAATAGAAAATTTTTTGAAAAGAGTAATTTTGTGGGAAAAAAAATATTAGTGTTGTTTCTAGATCAGTGACAGCGTTCCAACATTTGCATCCTAATAACAAAGAGATAGCTGAGAAAATCTGTTGTGGGAAGATGCTACCACTCTATTCTGATTCTATAAGCACTAGTAACAGTATTTATATAGTAGAATAAACACAGTGCTCTGAAGTTCTTTATTATTATTATTATTATTTAGTAGTAGGAGCCACTTTTTTTCATATTGGTTGTTCTGATCTACTTACTCCAAGCATAGTTTAGTTGATCTGACTTACTTTGTTATAATTCTTTTCACTGTTGTGCCTACTTATGTACAGCTTGAATTCTTCAGACCAGGAATTCAGTTCAGGAATCTAGATCACAAATGCAGCCATAAAGAGTTAAGAATTAACTTTCTCTTATGAAACGTTAAATATGTGCAACTTAATATGTTGTATGTCATATAAGTACAGATTTTTAACGTCTTGGATTTTAGATATTTATAAAATATTTCAGAAATATTTTTGTTTTCTTATATATATATATATATATGTTCATTTTCTCACTCTGTATATACCAGGATGAATATTTTGGCATTGATTGAAATGTCTGCTTGCTATTAAATCTTATTTTCTAAACCTTTAATTTCTTGCCTTCATTGAGTAAAATCTCAATTCAATCCTGAATAATCTGGGTTTTATAATGTTTAAATATGTGCCTTTTGGTTTCACAGTACATAGTCTCAGACGTAGCATGCCATATAGTAGCAATGAAAATAAAAATTGAGCTTCCTAACTCCTGAGCACTACTGGACCTTCTGAATCCAGATCAATCCTTACCTATATTTATGCAAAAAATCTTCATACTTCATGGGTTACATGCCTAACAACAATAATTTTTTGCATGTTAATTTAATTAGGCTCACAGCATAAGAATATTTAATGGCTCCTGGGAAAGCTGGAAAGTTAATATTCACCCTTCTTAGGAGTATTGACTTTAATTTCACTGATTT
The DNA here is from genome assembly GCA_013400435.1 of Pycnonotus jocosus. Taxonomy (NCBI): domain Eukaryota; kingdom Metazoa; phylum Chordata; class Aves; order Passeriformes; family Pycnonotidae; genus Pycnonotus; species Pycnonotus jocosus. Next base: position 144,619 of record VWYP01011421.1, read on the forward strand.
TTGTTACTGAATGAGTGGAAACAATCTGTGGAAGTCAGGGAGTAATAAGTCTGTGGGGAGAAGAAAAGAAACAGAAGCACATGCTTTGAATTACTCATCATTCTCCCAATGCCTCCATCATAATAACAGTATTTTTAAAGCCCATTTTGAATGCACACAGGATGCCAACCACACCTTTAGCATCCCTGACAGCATCTGTATATCACTCTGGATTAAAAGCTACTATCTGTTTTGATAGCACTAGTTTCTATGTTTGTCTCATTAAAATCAGAGCATTTCCCAATACATGGCAGAATAGTGTAAAAGATGCGCTGAAAACTTGAAGTCAGCATGTGTTAGTTAGGTCGCAAAGCTAATAATCATCTACCTCTGTGTGTCTCTTTGTGAAGCAGGATTTCAATGTAGTCTGGAAACTAGGGAAGGTTTAGTAATAATGATTGTACATGCAGAACACAAAACCACCAAATTCTGCACTAGGACAGTAGCTCAGCAGCTTCTCTTAGTAACACAATTCAAATAACAATAGGAATAGTTTTGATCGTACATTGCTGGTTTGATTGCTTTTGCTCATCTCTGCTCCTTGATAGCCCAAAAGAAATTTCTGCTGAACAGGGTGGGCTGACTTTCCCAGGGAACCAATGAAAGAATAAATAATTTAATAATGTTAGTAATAAAAGAATCAAATGTATGCTCCCTGAAGGAAGAAGACCAGAAAGAAATGTAAAGTTAATTAAAGCTAATCATTTTAGTCATTGCTTAATTAACTTGTGATAACTCACTTCTACAAAATTCTAATTCTATGAATTGGCATTATTCTAAGATGCCATTTATGTGCTATATCAATAGTCACACATGAAAAAATTAGATTCATAAAACATGCAATTAGAGTCCAGGACACCAGAAAAATCTAAGCCTATATCTGGGTAAGAATTTAAATCATATCTTACATGTATAGGTCTTTTCTTCTGGGTTAATTTTGTAACTCAAAAGATGAATGTTTTCAAATCAAAGCCATATTTTGACTACTCAGAAAACTTCATAAAAGGCATAGACAGCAGTGATTTCCATCTGATAATCTCATAAGGGAGCCTCAGAATCAAATAAAAATTTAAACTAAGATGAATCTCAAATTATTAGCACAACTGGAACCTACTGGAAGAAATATATACAGTGAAGCAAAACCCTTGATGCAAATCACAATGCGAAAAATAGCCATCAAAATTTCTACCTTTTAATTAAAAGTTACCCCAAACCAATTACAGCTTTCCAGTCTCAGATAGTCCGAATTTAAACACATCTGAGGGTTTTATCTGCCCAGGAAGAACAAGTCCTACATATGTTTTGGAAGAGTTTCCTGTAAGACTTCCCCCCAAACTTTGGAAGTCTTCCAGTCAGAGAGAAAGAGACCATATGTTTGATTTAAAGAGAGAAATACCAGAGAAGCAGTAGGTAGAAAAATGAATTGAAGGGGGAAAGTGAGTTCCATTTTTTGCACAAAGACTGTTTCGAAACTTAATCTTCAGTTAAAAGGCTTGACATAATTCCAAGACTTAATTTATTTTGCCTGAGAGACCATAATTTTTATGACAACTGTTCCAGTGTTATAGAGAAACTCAGCCAAAAGGAAAAATAAATATTTTAAATGAGATACACTAATTGCCAAGAACATAAAATAACAAGTAATATTCTAAACTGGTATAATGATCATTATTTGGAATGAACACTCAACCCTATGCGACACAAGTTTACTTTTTAGTGGGTCCTTAGAGTTTCAAACGGGGCTTTTCTTAGGGATAAAGAATAAATATTACCAATGAACTCCATTTTTTTTTGGTGCTTATGATCCTACACAAAAGCCTAAATCATAAGGCATTTCAAATGCTTTGTTGCATGACAGTGTTGGTTAATTTGTATTTTTAATGCCTTAATTCAAGGTTCTTAAGAGGCACATAATCTACATAATTATGTGAATTGTTCATTGCATTCTGTAGAGTTCAGAATGATCTGGAATTAACTTGTATTATGAGTGCCATAAAATCATACGTGTATCAATTTTGTTATTGATGGGGTGAACCATGGAGTAACAAATCCTTCTTGTA
>VWYP01011434.1:7565-35913 GCA_013400435.1 Pycnonotus jocosus
TGTGAAAAATAGAACAAAACAACAACTAACCAACGACCAAACCAAACCAACCCAACCCAAGGGAAAAAAAAATCAACCAAAATGGAAAGTAAAGACTATATGCATAACTTAAACTATAGATGTCAAAATGCCATAATCAGGTTATGGTGTTTGTACAAACAGATTGTACGAAGGCAAGTATTTGTAATTGTTTGCATGTCCTTAATTACACTTTTTAAAAATAATTTTTTAAAGTTCTGTAAAAGCCATGTCTATACTATATTCAGAAATACTAATACAAGTAATTGAGAAAAACCAATGAGAACTCATTTAAAATGGAAAACACACAGGTGACTGGGCTGAACCAGATCTGTGCTGTAATGCACATCTGGAATTTTGGAGAGCAAGTTGATGAACTGACTTGTGAAAAGTATGACAGAGTTGACACAAAACCCAAGACCAGTGACAATGGTGTGACAAGGAATTCATTCATACATCCTTTCTTTTGCCTCAGGCTGAATTCTGAAAGTACCAATAACAACATGGAACTTCAACCAAGGCACGTGACAGTAAGAAAAGGGAATACATGTATTTTTTTTCCTAGCTTTTATTAATAATATGGGATGATCTAATAAAAAATATCCTTGTTACTGCAAGGATAATAAAAGAACAGTGAAACGAAGATTTCTTTAAGGTTGCAAACAACTTCTTAGCAGGAAAAACACAACTAAGACAGAATGACTTGTAAGGAAATCGTAAACTTNAAAATGGGCTAACTTACCTCTTCCTACAGCAGGAGCTTACTGTAGAGAACAAAGAAAATCTCTGCATGTTCTCGTGGCTTAGTCTATCTTTTCATTCAGATATAGTGCCATGAGAACCTGGTCTTTACAAGATGGTCAAGCAGGATCCAGGAGAGAATTGATATTTCTGTTTTCAGACTAATGGTTTTATTTATAAAGGTAAAAAAAAAGTGGTAAGAAATATCCATTATCAATTGACAAGATTCCAAGAAAAGCTTAAGGAAGAATGAACTTCTCTGTTCTTGTAAGCTTGGACTTTTCCTGTGTTTAAGTTCCAAGGGTTCTCAGCACTGACAGTCTGCTCTTCAAGATGTAGAAATAGAGGAGGAGGAAAGCTAAAGGAATGAGTCCCTCAATTTCATTTCTACATCAGTTGTGGACAAATGATTAAGCAGCTGATGAACAAATACCATCTTCATCAGCACTGCTAAATTTTTAGGCCATGCACACTGACAAAAATATCAAATGTGTGCATGCATGCAGGGGCAATATAACATATGCATTAGGATGTTCTTAGATTTCCTTCGGAGGACTTTTGTGGCCTCAGAATAATTACAAGGGTTTACTGTTACTAAAGGAAGTTGAGTTTAACACATGATGCTATGTTTCTTCTTTCCACACGCCCATAACTTAACTGAGGTGCTTCATGTGGCTTTGAAGGGGCTCAGATGCCAACATCTCTTTGTGTCCTGTTCTAAAGATGGCATGACAGAGTTAAGAGAATGGGTCAAGAGACACCAGTATTTTCCCTGATTTCTTCAAAGAAACTGGAGCAGGTTTTTGGGGATGAGGTCTTCAAAGGCTCACACAGCATCAAAGACACATGCATGAAGCTAGGAATTTAGTTTGGTTTAAAAGCCAAGGTAGGAAGAGAAATGTGCAAGTCTGATGGAAAAGCAGGTAGCTAATACAGAATCATCAAGACGCTACAAAGAAGCAGTGGACTAGAGCAGACTTCAAAAAATCACAAGCAAAGCTCTGATCTGGCCATGCACTGAGAGGAATTAAGTTGAACCAGAAGCTCTGTTCATGTGTACAGTATGCAAAAGCACATGGCTTTGAAATGTTCTCTCATGGATACAGCTCAGACGAAAGCTCCATGACATGACCAGGACAGTGCTACCCAGAGTCCAGTATCAGCAAACATAGGTAATGTAAAATATAGGCAATTTGCCATCACAGTTGTTTCCTGCAAGAGAGGTATCCCCATGTTTTGTCTTAACTAATCATGTGTATAAAACCATCCTTCCAAATCTCCGATTTTGTTTAAGAGCCCATCCCTTTCTTTTCTACATATACCACATCAACAATTTGTCACAATAACACTAAGCAAAATGAAATTCTAAGTTATAAAAAATAAAAATATTTTCTTCATAAAATTATGCATAACTATGTGATTCTGAAGGCATCAGGCTTTGAGATCACATTCCAAAACAAATAAATCCTGATGAAAATTATCTAACCTCTTCACAGGAAGCAAAACCAATGTTGTCATTGAGAAGCCTGTGAAAAATAGAACAAAACAACAACTAACCAACGACCAAACCAAACCAACCCAACCCAAGGGAAAAAAAAAATCAACCAAAATGGAAAGTAAAGACTATATGCATAACTTAAACTATAGATGTCAAAATGCCATAATCAGGTTATGGTGTTTGTACAAACAGATTGTACGAAGGCAAGTATTTGTAATTGTTTGCATGTCCTTAATTACACTTTTTAAAAATAATTTTTTAAAGTTCTGTAAAAGCCATGTCTATACTATATTCAGAAATACTAATACAAGTAATTGAGAAAAACCAATGAGAACTCATTTAAAATGGAAAACACACAGGTGACTGGGCTGAACCAGATCTGTGCTGTAATGCACATCTGGAATTTTGGAGAGCAAGTTGATGAACTGACTTGTGAAAAGTATGACAGAGTTGACACAAAACCCAAGACCAGTGACAATGGTGTGACAAGGAATTCATTCATACATCCTTTCTTTTGCCTCAGGCTGAATTCTGAAAGTACCAATAACAACATGGAACTTCAACCAAGGCACGTGACAGTAAGAAAAGGGAATACATGTATTTTTTTTCCTAGCTTTTATTAATAATATGGGATGATCTAATAAAAAATATCCTTGTTACTGCAAGGATAATAAAAGAACAGTGAAACGAAGATTTCTTTAAGGTTGCAAACAACTTCTTAGCAGGAAAAACACAACTAAGACAGAATGACTTGTAAGGAAATCGTAAACTTCATGATACAGAGCACTGCAGAGCCCATTTTTAGTGTCAAGGAATTATCGGTTATTACCATTAAATTATGAATTCATATAAAAAGGGATTAATATAGGTAGGTAGCTTTTATTTGAAACTGTATGAAAGTCACACATTTAAAGAGATTTAAGTAATTTAAAAGATATAACTTCAGAGCTACTGTTTGTTCAGAGAAGAGCTATGCAGACAGTATAAGGGAAAATTGCAAAACAAGAGAGATACATTACAACTGGTACTACAAGTTATGGAATGCCTGTGTTAGGCAAGAAACACAGCAAAGCACATGTTATATACAAATTTTGCCTACAGCTGTGTGAAAACAAAGTCTTTTTGATCTGATGAAAGCTAAAATGCCATGAAGGTGTCTTAGGATATTTGGGTTTAACACTTGTTCAGGCACTGCTATTAAGAGGTGCAAAGTTTTTAGCAAGGGGGTTCAATTTTCTTTATTGTTAAACATTTCAGGTTCTGTTTTTTATTGACTATCTGAATTGCAGTACTGGGAAAATCACTCTGTTTCTGATGCTCTTGCTAGTTAACACCTCTTGTACTGCAGAGTAAAAGTACAGCAATTAGGTATGTGTACTCACTGGCCTTTATTTAACAGAGTTCATTTTGGTGCATATATATGAATTTTTACAGCACTTGAAATTACCAAAGCAAACCCTGTTTGTTTGGTTCTAATATAATGTTTGTTCTAATTCTGTACAAGCTTCATTAAAGATTAGTTGCAAACTTTTACTAAATTATGGTTAATATTTTTTGTATCCACAGAAACACTTTTTTCTCCCCCCAAGGAAAGACAGACTCAACTGCTCAACTTAAAGCCATTGGTAAAACACAAAATACAAACTAAAGAAACAGTTTTAAATGAAACTCTCAGTGTAAATCTATATTTTTTTTCTTGCAACAAAGACTCAAATCAGAAGGATTATTTCCTCTCTAGAGCACTACAGAAATATTTAAGTGAAAAATTACATTCTTTTCTCTCTTTTAATCACTGAAGTTACATGAAGCTTGGTCCTTCCACATAGACGAAACAAAAGAAATATCCCCTATTTCTGTTCACTTTTGCAGGTGGATTGGATAAACGAAAGAAATTAAATAATTCAAAAAGATGTAACTGAAACAATCAATTTCTCCTCTGGTAGATTTTTATTTTATTTTTTATTTCCTTTAAAACTCAAATGCTCATCAGGATGGCACTACTAAAACAACAACCCTTTTATTTCAAATTAGGTGGTTGTATTGTCTTTAGCACAAGGCACAGTGGGTGAATTTCATTTTCACTGAGTGTTTTTTCAAGGGCTAGAAGAACTCCTGTCCATAACATATATATTATCAGTACTTCTGTTAGTATTTGAAGGTATTACATGCCCATAGTTAAAAAAAAAATTTGGGAAGGGCTCACAGATTAGACACAATAGTGTCACAATATGTGAGAACAGACTCATTTGACAGAGTCTATCTTTGATACCTCTGGTAAATCAAGAAGAGTCCACTGTTACCTCAAGAAAATGAGGTACTTCTTGTATTCCATCCTTTTTTGAGATGTGTGCATTGAAAGGGTCAATGCATCCCTGGAGAAACTGGACAAAAGAATTATCTTTGTTCCACTACATGAAGACCCATGTATTCGTCTGTGGATATTCTGATGCCCAAACATTGGAGAGGCTTCATGTAGCTTTTCTCTTCACATTTCTGTTGTCCAGGCAATGAAAACAATAAACAGTGGTATAAAACAATTTAGGTACTTATATTTAGGTACTATGGCTTATAGCACAGTGTCCCTAAAAACACTCAAGGAATCTTAAACACATCATAAAGAGTCTTGCAAAGATTATATCATTTGCAAAGTGACAGAGAAAGCTGGAACTACTTCATCCATAAGGATAGAGCACAATATATTCTTTCCTTTCTGAATTGAAGGTCAATTAGGATTTTGATCATTTTGAAATCATACTTTATATATATATATATACACATATACAATTTATATACTTTATATATCGTACTTCATATAGATTCTTTAGGTTTCATACTCTAGAATCTTTAACATCACTCAATATTATTAAGATGTACTTAAGTGGTTTTTTTTCTTAATTATAAACAGAAATGGTAATTGTGTCCACAAGATTATGGTCAAGCTGTGAACGTGACAATAATGTAGTTACTGTGTGCCTCATCTCTCCCTCCCTGCTCTTTATCCAGTAATACAGTACAAAATCAAAGAAAATAATTCTGTATCTGAAAGCAGCAGCAATATCCAGCTGAGTCAAAAGAAAACTCCATTGGGCTGGCAGGCGGGTGGAGAAAGGCTGCATGTAGGTTGTCTCCACACTGAGTCAAATTTTATTCTGACAGAAAAGAGTTGAAAAACCAAGAGACATTTTATCTTTCTTTTGTTCACCCTGAGAGCCTACAGTTCTCTGCTAAATACATTGCACTCTGTTCTTTGCTATAAATAATAAGAATGCTTTAAAAAAATTAAATTAGGCTAGAAGACCACAAGAGGATAGAAGAAAAAGAATAAATTATAGTACTTGGAAAATTTTGAAAATAACTTGTGAAGTCAAATGTTTCTGTGCTTACATTCCTCTTGCCAAGGAAGTAGTTTATAGATGAAAATATGGAAAGACGCATAATTTGTTTTCAGTCATGAAGTAAGTTGTTTAGGGGAAGGTAGGAGACATTACCTGGTAACTAGTTAAAGTAGGACAAATGACCAAACATATAAAAAATACCATTATTAGATTGTCTTGATAGAGATCTCAAATTATTTCTGTTGAAAGTAAATTAATGTATGTGGTCACATGAAAGGCACTGATTTTTACTGTTACTTTGAATGTGCATATGTCTCCTGAAAGGTAATTGCCTAAATCTGTGTTGTAAACTGGGACAGATCACTGCTTCAGAAAATCTGGTCCATTAGAAGCTTAGAATCAGCTTCTTCCTATTATTGTAGTAGTCAGCAACTGTCAGTGTTTTTAAAACAAAGTAATTTAGGACAAAGGAGAAAGAGAAGTGAAAGAAGAAGAAGCAGGTAAGATAGAGAAAACAAAAAGTATTCTTCTACACAGTGTGACAAGATACCTTCTGAATTATAAGATGCAATGCATTAGATTTGCTTAATGGAAATATTTAAGTACTTATATACTCAGAATTTTCTACCCCTTTTCCTCTCCTCTCTGCCTAAGCTGTACAAGTATCAGACCTAAGTTCCGTAGCAGAACTGTTGCAGTTTGATTCATTTGCTGCATACAGTCACAACCACACATCTAAAAATCAGAGATAAACATTAATTTTCAGTGTATGGCTTAGTTTTAACCTGTCTTGAACTCAAACATCTGCAGTGTGCTCTGAAAATTTTAAAATTATCGTTACTTTATGAAACAGAGAAGTCACATTTTCAAATTAAATTACTATACAAATAATGCATAGGAATTTTCCAGCTGTGTTTTAGATAACTTTGGCTATTTTTCAGTATTGTTAAGAGTATTAAGACACTAATTTTGCCATCAAGGAAAGTTCACATATTTTAAAAGGTGATTGTTGTATAAATTATGTGTCACTAGCATCAGCAAGAGACTGCTGTGAATTTTAGTAGTGACTGAACATGGCTCCGCTATTCCAAAGGGTCTGTGTAAAACAACTAAATCCTCACACAGAGTGACTGGCGTTAAAAGATCAGTTCTGTTTTCCACGCATAAGTGATGTGCCAGAGTGGTCTGAGATCAGAGGAAACGGAGGATCTAGTAGCCCAGCTACCAGTATACGACGCTTCTTTCTGGCCTCAAGCCCCACTCTTCTGGAGTGACATACCCTGAGCAGCTGCACCAGTATGTGGCACATTCAGCAACACTCAAACTCGTGTGAGATAATCAGCAGAGATCTGTAAGCGCGTGTTGAAGAAGGACACACCAGAACCCATCTATCTCCCCACCCCACCACCATGAAAATGCTTAATGTTAAAGAGAGTTCTGACTTACTAACCACACTGCAAGACAGTGAAGTACAGTGAAGTACAGAACTAGCTGAGTATGGTCTCTAATAGTGAATGAACCTTTCCAAGCAAATTTCTACAGATAATTCAAAAATGTCACTCCCTCTTTCCTGGGAAATGGCTCCTCAACAGACAAAAACCTGCTGCAACACTGGAAAATAAATTTCTCAGGAGACAAGGAGGTACTTTCAAAAAAGGATAGTGCGAATATTATACTTACAATTATTATAAAAATGACTATGAAATATAATAGAAGATTAATAAACTTTTCAAAATCAAAGATCAGTCATGTAAAAATATTCCTACTGAAACAGTTGTATAAGGGTAAATATGAAACAGTGGATTTTCACTGGAGAATTAAGCCAAGGTATCCTGCACTGCTTGCAAAACCTTCTTTTCTTATTCAGAGAAAAGAAAATGGCTTAATTTCAGAATATTATGACCAGTTTTATAATTTCATAAAGATTATGAGATATTTATAGATAGCAAACAAGAGAACCAAAACTAATGGTGTTCATTCAGTTGCAGCAAAAAACCTTCCCAAGACAGTTGAAAATATCCTTTTCTAACTTCTGGAAATGTAAATTCCAAAGCTTCTGAAAGAATACCTTAGTTAAAAATTCACAGTTGGAGAGAAGAGCATGACAAAAATATAACTGGGTATTCAATGTTCCAACATAAGACGTTCTAATATGTTACTTAATTTTATTTAAAACACTCTGTTCATAATTATAAAATGGTCTTCTCCAGATTTTATAACTGAAAATTTAAATAAAACAGATAATGAAATTTTTTTCAAAATCAAAAAAGCAAGAAAATGTTTGGGTTTTTTTTTTTACGCTAATCATGTCAGTTATATAAACAGCTTGAAATGTTCTTAAACAATTTCTCCAATATATTTTTTAATGAATATACATACTTATTCTTACAGTTTAAATTAATTTCTAATATTGGTTTTAAATCCATAATGATAAGTAAGTGACAATATTGATTCAGTAACTGGCTATACACATTCCCAAAGTTGCAGTTAAAATGATGAGAAAGCATTGTAAAAAATTGAGAGGGACTTTGCAACAGCTATACTAAACTAAAACAGCTTTAGCTGTGACATGCTAAAATACAAAAACATTTGATTAGGTTACCCCAAAGATAGAAGAAAGTCCTTCAAGTCCAGTGAAACATGAGAGAAGGCACTTTGAATAAAAGCCATGGACTACTCTGCTCTTGTTGAACTTACACTGCAGAGAACTACACTTCTAATGGTCGCCTTTTATTTGTTTCCTTTTGCAGTCACAAATTAGTAAGCAGAAGCAAACAAGAGAACAAACAAGAACGGAAAATAAGGGATTAATTTACAGCAAAATAAAATGCAACAGCTAAGCCAGAGGAGAGTAGTTGCCTTGAAGGTGTATGGTATGTCAGTGAGAAATAGCAGCAGCTCAAGTTGCAGCTCAGAGACTTTCACAAATGACACTGGCCCACCTGCTGTATGTCATTTTACAGCAATTCCACAAGCATTTGAATACAATGGAATACTCATCACTTTCATGTAAAATGCATGACAAAAGTCCCTCTACTTAAATTGCATACCATGAGCAGAAGTAAGGTAGGTGGCTTTTTTCCCACAGTTTGTATGAAAATAAGACAGCTAGAAATCCTACACCTAACTTACTTTACATGGTTTATTTGGTAGGATTTTTAAGTATTGAAGGATACAATGGAAACTTGGGAAACTGTATTTCCAAATAAAATAAAATGACAAAAATAAAGGAAGTCCAAATAATACGTTTTAAGTGCATAACAAAAAATCCCTGTTTTACCTTGTACTTATAAAGAGCACATCCTATTAGGAAATTGGGGGCCTGTAGGACCAAAAAATATTGAAGCTGGGAAAGGAGCATTTCTAAAAGATGAACATAAGAATGAGCCATTATGGTCAGATCTTACAGAATACAATCTATTAATAAAACATAGATCAGATGAAAGAAAAGTGGGAACTGTGATTATCGTAAGACTTCTGGAAATCATCAAAGACTGAATCTTAAGTCTACATGGGAAATGGTGGAAGTTGTAACAAATTTCTTGTTTTTCTACAGATACACACAAGGTATAGATAGGAATTTATGATTCAGGAAAGAGGCGCCAAAGAAGATACCTTCCCACTATGGGGTCATGAAGGGAGGGTAAAAAACCTTTACTCAAGTATCACTACCTTATGAAAATAACTTGAGAGTAAAGCTTCCAGCTTTTTGGGAAAAGAGTATGTATTCTATGAGGAGAATAGAAGAAGCTCTCAATGTCCAGTCTCTGTTTCCTCACTAAACCAAATCTAGGAACTTCTAGACCACAGATCACAAAATATTCTGAGTTGTAAAGGAAACACAAGAGTCATGGAGTCCAACTCTTAGGTGAATGGCTGACAGAGGGATTGGACTCACTCCTGTGGTGGTATGAGGACCATGCTATGAGCAGCAATCATACCCAATCATGAAACAAGAGGAGAGAAACAGGTGAGGGTATACAACCCCGTGTCCCACAGAGGCACTATTGTCACAAACTATCCAAAAAAAAGAGTTGCTGCTCTATTTTTTATCATTCAAGAAATTTAAAAATATTTAGCTTAAGAGAAATAATTTAAAAAGTTAGCTTCACAAAATTAAAATTCATAGTTCCTCCTTTCTATATACGTACTACACTGCTTTAAAGCACAAAATGATTGCCTTACATATGGAATTATTATTTTATGATTACAGATGTGAGAAGGGAAGATCCCTTCAGTTTTGGCGTAGAGAGGTATCAATGCTGAATTTTTTGTTACCTTCTATATTCTATTTTTGCTACATGTTCAAATAATAGTAATTCAAAAATCCACATCTCAGCTGTCTATGAGAAATGGACACTTAATCTTTCTTCAAGACAGCCTTAGATTAATTTGTTCACTTCTGTGTAACATAAAATTTTTGATTTTTTCAAACTAGATTTTACTTTACAGTAAAGATTCAACCATTTTGGTATTTAAAAACAACAGAACATAATCGGATTACTGAGAATTTAGAAGTGATTTCACATCCCATACTTTACATGCATTTTTAATAACCATTTGTTATTACTGTTCTGTAATATGGAAATCCATATTATTGTTAATATTGCACAAATTCACAGCTAATCACATTATGGCACCAAAGGAACAATTATAGTATGTGAATGTGTATAAAGATTAATGTACATATCCTAATAAATCTCAGCTGACCCATTAATGTATAATGGGCCCAAAGGAGGCCTCATATCCTAGGTATATAAATGGCACATTTCTTTTCCCCTCCTCTCCTTTCCTCATTTTGTTTTATATGTAGAAACTGCCATAAAAAGGAAAATTAAGCCATACAAAACCACTCTGAAATATCAAGAGGCTAATCAAAAGCACAAACCACTTTCTTTTCTTATTATACTACAAGAATCACGCTAATATTTGACATGCATGTACAATGAGTAGTGTTTTTTTTTTCCTCTTCCTTTTGAGAATAAGGCTTCTGAAATAGTGGACAGGCATCTATCCCACATGCACTCTGCAATGAATAGCTACTACAAGTGGATTCAGGCAGGAACTTCCAGTTTTAATTGTAAAGTATAATGGCTTTTTCCTGGTTTAGGGGTGATACCTCCAGCTGTTTCAATTAAATCTCTTGTAGTTTAAAATAAAAGAAAAAAAGAGACAAATGATCCTTTTTGTTATGTAAGATATGCCTTACAATATCACTACATAGTGACAACTCCTTGTCCTCCTGTCACATCCTGTCCCTTAGACCATGCTGCAGAAAAGCAATTTTCTGCCTCAAAAGCACTCTATTTTTTAAGTTTGTCTCTGGGCAATTTTCAGGTCTACTAGAGCTGCACAACTGTATACAGATGAGAAAGACCCAAAATAGGGCAATTTATTTGATTCCTCCTCTTCAAAACATTTAGCTGAGATTGCATATCCAACAGAGAAATCCCAACAAGAATATTCAGAGATGACCTGCATTGACACACATCTTTTTTCAACAAAAAAATTTGCATTAAACATCCTCTCCAGACTTCTCAGATAGTCTAGATTTGACTTTTGTTTAATATGACTTTTAACATGAATATTTCCCAGGACATTATCAGCTAATTTCTTTTTAAAGGAAACAGAACTTGTCAGTTAAATAAAAAATTTATTGAGTTTTTCAGAGACAGATTTTTTTTTTTTGTGGGCCTTTTTATTTTTTAATTTCTTTTTAAATTGGAAAAAAAGATGTGCAATTATTTGAATGCAGCTTCTCTCTTGTTGGAAAGCAAAGAAACACTTGGATGGGAAAATACATCCTCTAAGTGTTCAGCTGCTGGTAACTTAGCATTTATCAATGCCTGAAGCTAGTTTGACCTCACTATTCCCCTGGTACAGCTCTGCCCTAATGCAGCAAAGGTGCTTCTCAACAGAGCAAAGGCCTTGCCTTTATAACCGCCCACAAGTTGAAAACTACTTTGCCTGCATGGAAGTTTTTAAGGAATTAGGATAGCTTCAAGACTGGGACCTTCGTTTGCTATGAATGTAACATTCACTAATGTATTATCTGAGGCAAAAACTTGACAATGGTTTGGAGACTTTTCATAGAGCTAGATGAATTTTCAGATCTGAAAACAAATGAAGCATAGGTTCCTCAGTGTTCAAAATCGTGTTCAAATTTGCTATGTGCAGGTTTTACAATTTTAAACCACACTGATAGCTTATTTAGCCCTGAAGACATAAAATTATCTATTTAATTTCTCTACTATTGTCTTTTTAATTGACTGATATGTACATTTAATTTCAGAATTTCATGCTGACATAGAAATCAATTATGTATTTAAAATCACTATTAATATTGGCATAAGGAAATAACAAACCATATAGTATGTCTATAACCTTATAGGATTCTGATTAGACACCATCAGCCAAAGCATGAGTTTTCTTTGCTATTGAAATAAAGATCTTTAGTGTGAATGAATTTTGAATTTTTATGTACCTGGCATGTGAGTATATTTAAAAATTGACTGAGACAGAAACAGCCATTTTCTTTCTTTTTTTAAGGAATAGAAATAAGTTTGGATTGGAATGGACTTTGAAGATCATCTTCGTCAAACCCCCCTGCCATGAACAGGGACCCTTCCCACTAGACCAAGTTACTCAGAGCCCAATCCAACCTGGCCTTGAACACCCCCAGGGATGCAGAGTCCATAACCTCCATAACCTCTTTGGGCAGCCTGTTCCAGTGCCTCACCACTCTCACAGGAAACAATTTCATCCTAGTATCTAATATAAACCTAACCTCTTTAAGTTCAAAGCCATTAGCCCTTGTCCTATCACTTGGCCATGAAGACATAATCTGGCTTCTGTTATGTCTATCTGAAAATGCCTTTTATAATGGCCCACAGAGTCTGTGCAAGCACACACAAACAAGATTGCATTGGAAATAGGAGAAATCTAGCACTAGCAGAATAGAGAATTTGACTGAGGGCAAATCAGACTTCCAGATATGCCTAAAACCATGCTTTAAATGACTGAGGGGAATATTTGTTAGCATATATTGCTGTAGACACATAAGAGAGGAAGACCTTGACGATTTAGTCCTTTATGTCTCTTAAGTGCTAAAGTTGCCTTAGCACATCTTATATTCAGTTCCTGAGCTAGGACTGAAAAATGTAACAGAGAGAAATGTAACACAATTGTGTATATTCTAAAAGAGACAGAGATGAATAAAACTGTAAACCATGAAAACCCTGCAAGTGGCTGAAGTGGGACACTAAAAGAAAAATATAAAGTATCTTCATCTCTTGTCTGCTTTAGACTGCTTGAATATTTAGCTGTACAAGAAACTCATTAATGTAGATGTAGCTGGCTGGAAAACCCACAGTTTGGTTGCTGGTTGCTGTCAGTTGGTCACAGCTCGCTGAAGATTCAAAAGTCCAAGTGCAAACTGATGTTCCATTCATTTCCCTTTAACAGTAATGCGATGGCTATGTCAATCAGAAGTTATCAAGAATAAAAGCAACAACTAGTAATGAAAAAAACCTGCAACTCCTTGACCTTAAAGTCCTCCTTTTTGCCTATTAATTGCATTCTATTTGTTTACATATTTTTGGTGTTTTGGTATGGATAACTAACATGTACTCAAAATCAGAATATCATTTACACCAAAGAGTCAGAAATTACTTCACAGCAAATCTATTGCCAGACCACTTTGATAATGTACATGTAAAGTTTCTTTAACCAAGTCTTACACACTCAAGGGTCCAGAATGCCTTTTAATCATAATTTTGTGAAGCAAACAGAAAAGCATGAATGGAAAAGCTGTATAACTGACAGAAAGAGATCCAGTACTGAAGGAAAAAAGCCATAATTGAATGATTCATGTCCCTGACATGAATCCCTGGATTCATGTGAAGAGAAGTGCACTGTAGGATATAGAAGATATTTTTTTCCTTACCAGTAAATTAAAAAAAAAAAAAAGTTTTAAAAGTGATTTTTCTTCCAAAGGTTTGTATCTATAATATATAAAATCAAATAAAATCTTAATTCTATTTTATGTGAGTTTTAGGTAACCTTCCTTAAGTCAACATTTTCTGTGTTACAAAACTCAGTCTCTTAAGTTGAAAGGTCTTTTCCAATGACTATTCAGTAAAAAATGCATGAACAGCCCTTAAAACCTGACACTGGAACTTCTCCATTCTTCTCTATGGAGACTGTATTAACCACAAGGTTGCAGTCGTGTTCCCTCTGATTGTTCTATTCCCTTTCATTTTCTAAAGTTTCTCAACATTAGTGATGAACAGAGGAGACTTCTTTGAGAATGGTGTCTAGACTGTGTGTCTAAATGGAACTTGTTCAGAAGCTTGATTCCCTTCTGATCCCCATGGTGGGACAGCCAACACCTGCCACCAGAGACACACAGACTGACATGGCACAGACAGAATTCTAAGGTTACCAAAGGCAACTGAGCAAGAGCTTTAGTTATTCATATGGGCACCCTTAACCTTGGGAATGTTCTCACATTTACTCTACTTCTAGTCAGCTGCAACTCTTGCTCTGACAAAGATGCCTCTTGGTCCAAAACTGAGATTTGTGGTGCATTGCTCATTCCCACACTTAGGGCATGACTTCTTTTAGCATTTTATGCTGAAACTTGTCACTTAGTTTACAGCACATAATACAGAGGTTGGTGACAGTCCAAGTAGCAGACACTTGAAACCAAAGTGATGTCATCATTCTCTTATTAAAGTCACCATAAAATCATAAAGTTCACAGTTTCATAAGTACAAATCTTTAGTTAAAAATGCATCTAGTCTGAACTAAAATTAAAATAAGAATCAATTTCTTTTGACATTAAATAAAAAGCAAAATGAAACAAACAACAGAAAACAAATTTAGGAAATATTTTCTTCCCTACACTTGCAAAAAGACATCTGAATAATGATGACTTTATTTTAACTTTGCTGTGTAATTGTAACCAAGTAGCAGGAATATATGCATAATAACTTTGACCTGGATGTCTGAATAGCAGATCAGACAGCTACCGAATTACCTGAAAAGTATTACCACATGAATAGCTTGTGCTTCCTAAATGCTGTCACTCAAAAGGCTTTTGGCATCTCTTCAGAGCCCTCTCATTTACTTCCTTTACACAGGAGTAAACTTAGATTTCTTCATACTTTCATAGAGAAAATAACAGCAGCATTCAGATTTCAAGATTTTCCTTGTACTCAAACCAATCATATAATCAAAATTCCATTTACCTCAGAAAAGAAATAACTTATGTTCATGATTTTCACGTGTGCATATAATTTCTTCTATTTTGTTAGCAATGTGCTAAAATTAATTTTTATGACATGTCTGAGGAATTGAAGATATTATTCAAGTATTTACCATAATTTTTGTCATATTTATATTTTATGACTCAGAATTATTTATTAATTTCTTTCGTCTTGGAACATTTAGTGTAAACAATCACTAAAGTCTTCTCAATTCTTATTGGTTAATTAGACTTGCACACGAGCATTTGGGACAGCCTAGCTAAATAATCACTGTAAATTCTCAAGTAAACCTCAGGAATTCACTTGAACATATTTTTTAATTTAAAAACCTTGTACAGGGAGAATCGTTTTGTTTTATCTACTATTTAAATGAACAAAATATCTAAAAAGGAAATAAGAATCACAGTATTGTTCACAAAAATTTGCTGTTTAATTTTAAAACCCCAAACATTTGTGGAGAATTTTTTTTTTAATTGAGCTGTCTCTCAATCCCAATCTCAGCATGGGCATCCCAGCTATTTCTTGTATCTTTTTAAATGGCTGCATATTTTAGCCTTACCTAAGGCTAAACTTGTAAGTCTGTATGTATTTTCTATCTCCCTTCGCTTAGCTACTTTTTAGCTGGGTGATTGTCAAGTGTTAAGCAAATTGGAGAGAAAAAAGGAAGTTTTAAAGATAATTAAGACCTTTACAAGTTTCAGGGATGGAGATCTAAATTAATATCCCCAGGGACAGGAATGTGGTGGCTGGGCTACTCAGCATTCAGGGAGCTGCAGACTAAGCACAGCTCTATTGTTTCTCAGGCAAAGAGGGTAATAAGGGGAATAGGGAAATGCAGGTTGCAGTTGAAATTGGCGACTTTAGAGTACAAAGAAAATAAGATTTCCAGAGCAGAGCTGGCTTTATTAGTTCTATCTCCTGAAGTATAATTTTCTGCTAGGTGGCAGACTACCCAACTTTTCTGTGATCTCAGTTTCATCAGATTCCTAAGAATTTACATACAAGAAAAAAACTGCAAACCACAACAAAACAAAAAACTCCATATACATTGAAAGAAAAATGTGCATTGTTTTAAAGCAAAGTCATTTGCTTATGGAGAGCAACACTATTTAAGAGTAATGACAGTTTGTATTTCTGGAAGTTAAAGCACTGTGAGCATTCAATGGATATTTGAACCTAGTTGCATGGAAGTATCTTCATAAAGGTTCGGAGCTAAAGACTTCCAAGGGGTAAACTTGCCTTTAAAAGTTCTGTGTTAGAACTTACACTGTTTTTTTTAACTAAACTCCTCATAAACTGTTGAAGTTTTAAGAAAAATCTATAAACTAATCAGAAGTGGATTAACCCCACTCTGACACAATAGGTAAAAACCAAAATGTGTTTAATCCCACTTTCTTCACATATATTTCTATTTATACAAGATTTAATATATTTATCAATGTATGACTCTTTTTTTTTTTAATTAAGCCCCATTACCCTTTGTAAAATGTCAGATTTGAACAAAATATCAAATATGTGCAAAATGCAATAGAGAGAGTGAATTACTGAATCAAGAGCCATCTGGCAGATCACACTGAAGCACATGGTTGTATAAAAAAGAAATTAAACCAGGAAAATATAATATTACAAGGTATTGGCATCCTTGGTAGTTTCTTTCTAATATGGATGTAGTCAAAAGTAAAAACGCCACGGTTTGTTTTCATCTAACAGATATGTACTGAAAAATGGTAATGATTATGTTTGATCCTTTCTGGTAACATCTTAACTTCTAAAAAGTTGCTTCACTCTCATAGTGAGGATAAAGCAGTTGCTGTGGTACCAATAGAACTTATGAGCACCCAATTACCTGTTATTAGTATACCAGCTGCTCTTTCAAGATTTAAAAAAAATGTCATTATAACTTAACGAGCTGTGAACTGTAAGCCTATACTTGGAATCTGGCATGGAAACAAGAAAATCAGGGTCCTTAATTGTTGGATGGTGTATAGTTCTGTCCTGTCCATTTTAAAAGAAAGCAGCTAAATATGCAAAATATCATAGTATGATCAAACAGCAAGTTATTCCATAAAGCCACTGTAAATCGACAAAACATCCTCTAAAGATATAAAAAATAAATTGACAGAGAAGTTTAAAATGGAAACACAGTTAAAGAAGGTCTTTCTCAAAAGATGAGTCCTCTCATTGCTTCATGTTTTCAATAGTACACAACCTTACCATCAGACCTGACTGAACTAAATGTTACAGTATGTGAGTTTGAGTACCACAATGCTACTAGACAAAAAACTATAGAGAGTGTATTGATACATATCTTTTTCTGAAACTGTTATTACACTGATCCCAGCCAAGACTGAAGACCTATTTCAGTTCTAAGAGATTCACACAAATCCTCAAAACCAGTCCTGATATTGATTTACTTGTATACCTGTACAGAAATGCAAACCCCCAAATTCCTAAGCAGTCACAACTCCATCACATAATTGATACAGAAACAAAGAAAGAACATTGACAGAGCATGCACATTCATGGAATTCTACTAATTTCTTCCCCTCTTCTTTCTCTTCATTCTGTCCCCTGATTACAAGTAGTCACAGAAATTAGTGACAATTCTAACACATAGCTGAGGAACTTATAAATAACACCACTGTTCACTCTTTAAGCAGAGAGATTGATATAGTAGGTAAGCCAGCTTTTCCTTTTCCTGAAAATGTTCCATTAATCAAAAGGCATTCTTTTATTAGGCTGATGCCATAGCGCTCCAATTAATATTTCTTTTGAAGATGGTCCTTTAAACTGACATACTTCAAGTACCCATATGGTTAAGAAAAAAAAAAATTAACATTACTTATCATAGAGTCGTAAATGATACATCACTGTTGTCTGAATAGGAGATAATTGCAATAAATAGTTAATATTGAATGACAGCTAAGTGACTTTTCTTGTCCATGTCTTAGTTGTAGTACATGTAACCAACACTTAAATAATTTCCAGTCTTAGATCCTGCACTTATTTACAGCTTCCAGACTGTTCCAAGCAAGGCTAAATACTTTTTGTATCTGTTCCTGTACTTTATACTGTTATGTTTTATGATACTGTAAATATTCCTGAGCCATGGGTGACTATTTCACTATCTACACATCTGGTTTTAAGACTGAAAATCTCTTAATCTCAAGCAGGGTAAATCTGCTGTGATAGCCTCAAATGACCTGAAAAGTTTTTTCAGTACTGAACTGTGTAACTTAGCCTTATGGAACTACTAAAGTTACAACATCATCCCTGGACTGCCCTGAAGGTATCACAATTTCTGCAGTACTCTGATTTCACTCTGGGCATATTTCCCAAACAAGAAAGGTCCCAGAACAAAGCCTCTAATTATCTTCCTTAATTCCTACACTTGGGAAACTTTCATCTTGCCATAGCTGGGGTGTTATGATAAATTTATAGCATTCCAGACCTCTTAGCCATGAGAAAGTAAGAGGAAGAGAGGAAAAATCTTGTATGCTCTCAGGAAATATTTCTCTCTGTGAAACAGTATTTTAAAAAACTGATTCTTATAGTTTGAGTAGTTAGCACATGGTAGTGTTCTATAAATGCTTGTAAGTCTCAAGAAATAAGTGATGTTAAATAACTCAAGTTACTATTTAGAGAAGTGGAAAAAACCCCACAAACAACACCTGCACATGTGGGGTTTTCTGAAACTTTGAGAAAATAGAAACCCCTCAGGTCAACACAGTTTTTTGAAACAAGTTTCTTTGCACGAAGGAACTGCTTTCCCCATGTGGTCACTCACCAATATTTATGAGGGAAGGTCACTTGGAATGCCACCAGCAGATGAAAAAACAGGAGGAAAGGAGGGGTTTTCTGTCTTCACTGAGCTGGGTGATTCTGCCAAAGTGATAGCCGACATTGACATTACACAAGGGAAAGGTTGGCGTAGTCTCACAGTCCCAGCTCTGCTGCAGAAACAAAACAAAGCAAAACCAGAAATAAAAACATATGTGTATACTTTTCAAATAAGCGTAATGTCAAAACATTAAAAGTCTGGGCTCTGGAATATAAATGACACTTTAATCTTGGCTTTGAAATAGCTCTCTCAAATCTACTTTAAAAATAAGAGTTAAAAAGACCCCTATGAAATTGAATGTTCTTCCATAAAATTAATCAATCACTTTAACGGTTTAGTGGAAAGAAATGGCCATAAACATCTTATGTGCTCAGCTGGTGGTAGAAGGCAGACAAAAATTATAATTCTGATAAAAATGAGGAAAAGCTGAGATTTGAAGATTGCATGCCGAATACATGGTGGGGAATGACAGGAAATTTTATAGGTGAATGTACCTTACAGAAAACTTAAGAGAAAATTGAAGGATTAATGAAAGGTCTCCATTTTTTTTTAATTTATTTCATTTTCTTAGCATCTGTGTGAATTTTTACCTATATGTCTTATACGTCCTAAAAGAAAAACTGTGATGAATAAATAAACAGCTCTAGAAATCTTCAATAGGGTCCTTTACCTTGCAGGGAATATTATCACTGGCTTTTGATACAATTTCTGCTGCAGGGAAAGACTTTCAAAGCTCAGAATGCTGAAGTATTGCCAGGCACTCAAAGACCCCCTGCTGTGCGCGTCAAACTAAGAAATCTCTCTGAACTTGTCGAATTAAAAGTCATCTCTCTCTCTCTGCAACCCCTGCATGAGCTGGGAAGCTCTGTCCTCATTTTTTTAGGCCTTGCACGATAAACAAATGGAGCCTGAAGCATCTTTATTCTTTTCAGGCACATAATTAAAATTCTTTTAAAAATGTAATTGAAGGCAATGAATTTCAAAAGGAGGTTCTAGTTAACAACAAGGCTAGAACAGTTTCAGTAGGCCATACTACTTTAACATTCAATTTTCTTTCAAAGGTAACAGCTTGTTATGATTCTGGGTGTATTTTTTTTCCCCTTTTATTTTGTTTGTACATCAATAGTTTGCACCAAACCTAAACATCTCAGCAGGATTTATGCTTTCTGGAATGTCATAAGACTTAATTACTGAAAGAGCAAAGAGAAGTATACTATCAAAATATGAACAAAGCAGAAGTATTCTTGGTTTCTCAAAATTATTATTTATATATCCCCTAAAAATTAAAGAATATACTTATTGAAGTATTTGTACTTGCTTGGTAACCCTCTTTCATTAACTGTAAATATTCACAACTGTGTAAATTTTAAAAAATCTGATACTGCCTGGAATGGTAATTTTCTGTGATGACTATTTCTGTAAAACACTGTAACGACTGGTTACAATACATATGTTTGATGTTGCCAAGAAAAGAGCAAGTGCTGATATAATTAATGATTTCAAATGAACATAAAAGGAACAAAAAACCTATCTCCCTGGATTTGAATCCCAGGAATTATCACACAAAATTAATTTAAAGGAGGTAAGAGGAAAGACAGTGTTTCAGAAAGTCATCTCTAAGGTGACTTCCTGTAGAGCTTAAAATCTAAACTAATTTTTTTTTTAATATCTCTTTTAGAGTGACTTTCAGTACCCCTCTCTGTTGAAAGCAAAAAGATTCAGTTTTAACCTGTTTCCTCCATGCTGTGTTTTTAAAACTGGTACTTCTGGCTATGAATGACCACATGACATGTATTTTTTTAGAGCTTTTCCCTAGAGAAACTAGAGATGGAGATGTTTTAAGGAACGTTATTTACAATTCTTGTAGCATTAAAAAAAAAAAAGCCAAAAAAGGTGTAGCAAGGAAGCATTACTCCCACAACTTCTGGGTAGTACTCTGCCTCTGATAGTCACGATGCCTCTGGGAGACCTGAGACAACACAGCTAACAAAGCTGCATTTCATCCTTGGAGGGGGAAGCACAGTATGTGTTCTGCATGGGTCAACAACTGTTCTGACTAGTAGAGAGGTAGAAAAAGGACCCAGTCAGCTCAACTGGAAAAGACAAAGCAGATCTAGCAGAAGCAAACTAGGGTTTTGACTACACCTTCAAGTAACACATCTTCAAGTCAGATACTATTTCTTTCCTAGGTTTTTTGGTTTTGTTTTTGTTTTATGTAAAACCTGAGTGCAGCATAGGGCACAGCCCATTCCAGAGGTTGTGCTGAACGGGCAATACAGAGAACAGTGGACCAAGGCTGACCCTTTCTATTTTCTGCAATTGTCTCACATTACATGAGTAGGTTTGAAACACATTCCCACATGCCTTCATTTCACACACAGAACATGTAACATACAACTTGCACAGATTGCACAGAGCCCACCCATTATGCACCAATCTGGACAAAATTCATAACAAGTAATGGTCATATGTTAGAATCAGTAAGACATCATACTGGCACAAGGGTAGCATGAATAAAGACTATTCATATATTTATACCAGTGTATTTTTTACATGGGTGCATCTTATCATTGAAAGCAATTGAAAGAATAAGGCAGTTCCTACTATGCCTTGTATCCTTATTACAAAAAAGTGAACTCTTCTTAGCTTTCCATTCGGAAAATGAGGGAGATTTATGACAGTGTATTTATCATGTTTAATTGTATACAGTATCTTAATTGCTATGCAATCAACAGAAAGCACAGGAGTAATCATCAAGAAAGATGAATGAACAAAACCCATTAAATTAAAAAAATGTCGGCAAATTAGTATTTTCAAACTTCATTTCTGCTGTAAAACTGAATTAATGAAAGCAACGTGATTACAAAAAGAAACTCATCTTTCACCACATTTTTTTTCTGCAGAATGTGAAGGACACTGAACAAAACAACATAAGAAACAAAAACTGCAACAAAGAGACAGCATCTGATATTTAAGAAAAAAACAGTGTGATCCAGCATGAGTATTTAACGTCTATTTGCAGAATGAGTAAAGGCTCCTTTAAGTTCACTGAGTACTCACTGTAAAGTTTAGGGAAGATCAGTAGCTTAGAAAAAAGTGGCTACTGAAATATGAGTCACATTTATGAACAAAAGTGATCAAAGTCTACTTGGATGCTAGAGTGTCTTCAGTTTATTCCACTGCAGTACACATATTACTTGATTGAAAGGTGTGTGAATACAAGGCACCCAGGTCTACTGTCACTGGGCCTGAAATTCTCATTTGTTATGTCTGACTTCCTTTATTGATTTCTTTTCCCTAAACAGAAGCTGAAATAATTTTTATAAGACTTGGGAACACAAACATTTACAATATTTATAATACAGTAAATTTAAAATACAATAAATTCACATTAATCCCTTTTTCTTCTCCAAGCTAAAATTAGCTAAAATTATTATAAAAAGATAAATTAAAAATTATTCAAACTTTGTTCCCACTCCTATATTGCTACTCTGACAGTGATGTTATACAGACATATCGTACATTCTTATATGTCTTGAAGATTTCAGACACCTTTTTCAATGGAGAAAAAGAATTGCTTTTTACATCATCGCCAAATAAGAGGTTAATGCAACTAATTTATTTCTTCAAATGACACTTTTTGCTCATGAACACCTACCCCTTATATGCTATAAAATTATCTTCTAACTTGGGCAGAAGAATTAGGATGCCTACAGTAAAGCTCTTCAAGACACAGTTTTGATCCAGTAGCTCAGTGTTTTGTAACCAAAAATATTGGCAGATGTTTCCTTGATAATTTGGTATGAGGTAGTGATATTTCAGAAGAGGGAGTAAGTGAATATAAACCAAATCATGACTTCAACAAGAATAGCAAGGCAGAATATTTCAGCTTTTCTCTCCCTTCTCCAAAATACCCTGATTTCCATATCCTAAGACAATTTTCCAAACACTGTAAAAAATTTTCATGCATCAGAATTTAAAATTTTTGGAGACTGGAATGCTCCTCTGTTCTATTCCTGTGTCTTGATTTTTTAGATTAATACAGATACGTGGCTTCTTGACTGTACTGTTCTGTAATTGCAAAGAAAAAACTTCATATGATAGAGGTAAAGCAAAGATTAAAACAGAACAGTGAGGAACTCCTCAGTGAAATTTCCTATAAAACAATAAGCTGCATAGATTTAAATAAAAATATTAAAAATAGAAGCACAGATTTATAAACGGGTTCAATCTCCCACATCAACACTGATTTTAGTGTTCTATATGAGGTAGTAATCACAAAAAAAATTTCAAGAAATATTTTACATTGTTTTTTCTGTCTCTCTTGGATGTGGGCAACATGGTGGCCTCCACAAAAATCTTAAACATTAGAAATTATCTGAAGTATTTGAAAATTGAAATTAGCATTTTTTTGCATGATATATTAGTAGATGCTAATGAGGAGAACAGGTAATCAGTAAAATAGACCCTAGATTAATTAATTACTGTGCGCCTAATCCATCTAGTAGGTTCAAGGTCTTACAAATAAGTTTTGAGTAGGAAAGGGAAAAGTTACTTCTTTTCTGACAATTCTGTTTGTATATAAAATTGCAGTATTGAAAATAACTATTAATGTTATAAAGGAAAACTCTGAGTGATGTCTTTCTGATGATTTTATAGCGAACCTATTAAGCAAGCATTTCTTCAGAAGGAGGTGCAAATATAGAGTACAGAAGGTCTGGTGGTCTTGTCGCTGCAAGAGCAAAGACAAAACTAGTAACACTTGGCAGAAAAACCTGTCTGTGTCCATGTAACTCATTCCTATTATCTTGATGCATTTCATGCTCTCTTTGGGTTGACATTCTCTTACAAGTCATCCTTGCCTATCAGTTGTGTGGGAGCCCTGTGACCCTTAATTGCTGCTGCTGTACTGCACCTAAAAGTTTGAGAACAGGATAAGAATGGACCCACTCCATTTTACCTGCAGAATTTTCAAGTCTTTGAAAAAGGCCAAATTAACACTATTATAAGTCTGAGACAAACGTAGCTGAAGTCTACTCTATTTGTATAAATCAATTGGAAAAGATTCCTGCACACTGAATCTCCACACTGCTACTCATACTCACAATACAGCAAAGTGGGAAAACAACTTACAGAAGGAATATACAAATATAAAAAATTATTTTTGTATTTTTTCTCCTTAAAATTTATTTATAAGCAGTGCTGTTCTTAAAGTACATTAACAATTGTGGTATCTTTTCCTCTGGATATATTGTATTGTGCAGTCAAATTTGGAAGTTCTTTGAAACAAATTACCATTGTAATTTGTAATTAAAGGTAAAAGGCTTTACCTTTATACAGTTCAGAGCAAGCCACTGATACCACAGAGTGTCTCTGTCAAACTCAGTGCAAAAGAACAGAATGGGAAACTGACACGTAAACACTTCTTATCAGCATGAACTTTATGTTTATTATTGCACGCTCTTAGAATTCCTTGTTACATGCTCATCTAAATAGGACCACAATAAAAATAGTGAATTCTGAAATACCTTTCCAGACAGAATTAAGACAGAAGAAAATTATGGAGAAATTGGAACACCTTTTAAAATTATCACATTTTCTACTGAAACGCTAACATTTTTATTGAAAATATGTTGGCATAAAGAACAGCTGTATCTGCTAAATTAAAGCATGCAATATTTTACATTTGAATTCAGAAATAAGTGAATTTCTTGAGTTGCAATTAATTTAAAAAAAAAAAGGATAGCCCATGCAGTGCTTTCAGTGATTTTTTTTAAAAGCAATTGGTTTTAAATTCAAACTTTACAGAAGTAAAGTAAACCTCAGCATTTTCACATATTACCTGGAGCTACTACACTATAACTATTCTAATTTCTTAAAATCCAACTGTCATTAATTTAGCAAATGATAGATATTTAAAAACTTCTTCACAAAAAACATATAAGTCCCAGAGAATCAACAAAGAATAAAATTCATAGGTTCTAATCTCGAATTTGCTGTATAATGCATTTAAACTTATGCTTTGCTTTAAGGACTGGATGTTTAATACATTAGATGTTATAAACTCACCAACAGATGCATAGGACATATATTTATAATGTTATATCCTGTAAAAATAGGCTTCTTAACAGATATTTCTTGTATTGCTTAGGATATTTCTTTTATTCAAAATACAAAATGTTCATATTTGAGTGAAAGATAATTTCTGTGTTTTAAATCAATTTTAAGTTGTACCCAGGGAACAAACATAAAGCAGAACTATTGTATCTGCTCTGAAAAATGCTGCAAGCTCATTATGCTGTTTAGGGGCTTAGGTGATAGAATAGATTTTATTGTAAATAAACTACTTAGTCAATGCTTACTCACTATGTACATAAGACCGGCTGCAGTAGAAGTGGATTAGTTACAAGCACAAGTTGAAATCAATCACAGATTGCGGTAAACACATTTTCTTTTTAGAGTATTACCACAAAATAACTTGCTCAGGTTTACATATGGTAGAGATACTCACTAACATTATTTTGGCATTTATTTTGTTTTCATTTCAGTTTGCCACTTTGTTTTAGGTATGCATATGCTTGATTATATGGCAGCATAAAATTTATTGACACATTATAACCGTAATGTGCTTGTCATAACTTCATGTTATGTTGTATGCGATAATTGGAAACAAACATCTACAGAGTGAAGTGTCAAAACTTTCTTTGTAAGGGCTGCAAAGAGTTCTGTGATCCATGATGAATGGATCTATAAAACTCAATGTGCATTGCACAGGTAGCAGCATGTGAGATTAGCCTTGAGCCTCAGCTCACCCATTTGCAACATGTCATGTGGTTGGCATCCAGTTCTTTTTCAAAAATCCACTCCTTCAAATAATCTTTCATTCTAGAAAGTGTACAAAGCTTGAAATATTTTTCTAAATAAAGCATATTAAATCTAAGTACTATATTATTATAGACTAGAGTACATTTTTTTGTTGTTGTTTATTTTTGTTTTTCTAATATCAACAGATGTAGTAGGGATCATGAAACAGAACCACTGAACCCCTTGTTGAAAGAGGAGTTTAAAATCCCTAATTTAAAGAGTAGTTCAGTGGTATGTACCGCCATAACTGTAATATATTAAGAAATTTATTATAATTTTATTTACTGTTTGGGGATGAAACTAAGAAAGAAACAAGACTTCAACAAATATTGAAGTAAAAAAGATTTAAGGACATGGTAAAAAGAAAAAAAATACCAAAATGAGATTTTCATAAATGCCATTTGCCATTTTCTTAGATGGCAGTCTACAGATTCTAAGTGAGCTAAATACTTTTACTTTTAAATCAGAAATGGGATAGATTTGATACTGGCTTCAGAGAAAGTGAAGTTGAAGATAGGAGTGCAGAGAATTATGATATAGAGAAGAATCTGGCCAGAGTCTGAAGGAAGATTTCTAGTGGAGCTCTTTAAAAGAGGTAGACCTTCTGTAAAACCTTAATGAGTCAGGTAACATGGAGTGCATCAGTGTAGATTGCTTACACCACTTCTTCATTTTCAAGAGGTATAAATCATGAAAATCCTCACAGGAAGTGCTTTATGAGTTAGTCAATACCATTAACAGAACAAAACTAAATAAGATTGAATGTAAAAATACAAAATTCAGAGTCATGAACATATGATTTAAACAATCAGAATGTATGCATTACGCATTGTGTTTATGAACTGAAAAGGCTGAAAATATTTATCCTGTTTAGCCTTCCCAAATGTAATCTGAAAAGGAATATAATCACAATCCAGAGTGGTAAACAAAAACTGTGGAAGAAACTAAGTTCAAGATGCAAGAATAAATGTATATAACTGGCAATAAATAGCACAGAGAAGTGAAGACAGAGCAAATGTTCTAACCACCCAAACTGAGTGGCTCTGGAATATTAATGCATTCTTCAGTAGTGGAAACTAATCCTGACCAGTGAGATCCATTTATAGAATGTCATTTCCTGAGACAGAAGGAGCTTTCTTAAGAAAGAAGACAGAAGAAAAAATGTATGTTAAAGACACTCTAAAAAGACTCATTTTCAAGGGCACCAGACGTATGTTTTTAGGCATGATTTCTCCTTACAATATTAGGCATCACAGATGCTTCTACATCAGGTTTCAATCCCTTCAAGAGGTTGATTTAGGCTGAGATATCAACTATTGTTTTTCTGAGTATTACACTGTACTCTTTATAGCTAACCGCATGTTTCTTTTAATATTATATTTCTTCACTCGGCTCCCTTATTTTTCTTAAAACATCCTGAAGTTTATCTAGATCCTGATTTTTCTTCTTTAAATTTCATGAAGTTGTTTGTGTAAGAGGCGGTGTGGTACATTTTATGCCAAGAGCAGGAAAAAGACAATGTAATTTTACAGTTTTTTCTTTGTTCTAGGGAGCAAATACTTTGCACTAGCAGGTTACAATCTTTTTTTCAGGTTAATAAATCATGGCAGGACTTTTGGGACAAAATGGGATCAAAGAGGTGAGACTAGCACCCTAAGAAACCTGCTATAGACTTCCATATTTTCTAATTTTAATTTACCTAAGCAACTATGGCAACCTATATTTTTGTAAAATATAAAGGTAAACAAACTTTGCTGGTAATTAATCTCTGTGAAAAATCTGGAATATTTTATTTGTTCCAAAATGACAGTATTAAACTATTGTCAATCTACTGTTTGCTCATTTTTCCTCTTCATCTCATCATACTAAACCTTTAAATCCACATGAAGTTAGAAAAATTCTTTCTTATTCTGAACTACTGGAATCAGAGCTTATGAATATAGATCTGTACTCTTCTGCCTTGTTTCCCCAGTTCTTACTATAGGATCTGGAATTGAAATTCCAAGTTTCCTTATGAGTAGTAACTTAAAAACAAATTTACAGTCTCAATAGACTGTTGGGTCTTCAGCACGAATGAATTCTCTCTCTAGTTTACATTCTAGCTGAGTGCAGTAGTTGGGAAAGTTGCACTCTCCCAGAGTCATATTTCCCCCTTCATTATCCCACTTCACAAAATTATTTTAGACTCAGGACTTGGCCTTTGTGTATTCCAGGATACAGCAATATATCTGTGATTTAGTGTATTGGCCTATGTTTCACTTTACAATATTATTTGCTGCTTGTCAAAATGCATATGTGCTTAACTGTATTTTACCAAACCAATAAAAAATAAGGAATATAAAAATATGACCAGATGTGCCTGAAAATCTTACAAAAACAGAAGGCAATAGTGTGTCTAATTGCAAAGTCACCTCCTCACCTGCATTCACAGCATTAGAAGCACAAAACTGTTAAGGCTGGAAAAGACCTTTATGATCACGAAGTCCAACCATCAACCTAGAAACACCACCACCTCCACCATCAAACCATGTACCCATGTACTGTGCTGAACGCACACTGAACACTTCCAGGAATGCTGACTCTACCAGCTCCCTGGGCACTCTGTCCCAATGCTTTACAACCCTTCTGGTGAAAAAGTATTCTAATACCCAATCCATCTTCCCTGGTGCAACATGAGGACATTTTTTCTCATCCTGTCACTTGTTACCTGGGAGAAGACACAGGCCCCCACCACACTACAACCTCACTTCAGGCAGTCATAGAGAGTGGTAAGGTCTTCCCT
>VWYP01011435.1:0-26204 GCA_013400435.1 Pycnonotus jocosus
CAGTGATTTTTGGTTTTCTAGGAGAGCTGGAGTGTGGCACAAGAAAGAGTCTTCTCCAGATTGCCCATGATGAATGTTTGGGCACAAACCAGGTTTTGTAGTTAGGAAAAAGTGATTTCCTTCTACTCCCAGCACTTTCCTTCCTGTATTCTCTGTGGTACTTTGCTGCTCAAAGTCAGGTTTTGTCTCAGCCTAGGAGACCTTTTAAACACAGGTTATTGGAAATGTTGTTCCTTCTTCTGCAGTTAAATGCATGTCATTTTAGATTTCCTATGCCATTAATTTTAACTATGCATTTTTGGGTCTTTTCCCCACTTTTGAATATTGGCAGGCTCTAAAGAGCCACATATCACACCATGCCAGTTGTTCTCAATCATTCTTGTGACAATATTATCCCTGTAACACGGCCAAAGCAGAGTCTGTGTGGATTATCTGATGCTTAATTATCTGAATTACACAGATATAAAATGTAATATGTGGAATCATAAGGCGTGTAACCAAATTATTTGACTTTTTTTTTGTATTCTCCTCTACTTTGTTCTTCTTTGTGGTTTGCATTTGTGGACCACCACTTAAAAAAAAATAATCAAAACATGTGATTGATATTTTCATGCTAGTTTGGATTATGAAAACACAAAATGTAAATATAAGAGTCCATTTGAGGAGTCCTTTTCCACATTATATTTAAACTCAGGGCAGCACAGTTGCTCTGGACCACATGACTGCTAAGTTTTCACATCTTGATCCTGTTAATATGTGTGATTAAAAAAAAAAAAAAAATCAATGGCCAAAGAATGACTTTTGTGATTCTATGTAATTTCTTGTACCTGGTGTAACTCATGGATCAGGAGACCCTAAAACTCTGCAGGTATCACTGGCTTGATGATGCTTCAGGGGAAGCATTTCTGTAGTAATTTTACAAATCTCTACATCTGTCATCACTGGATTTGCTGTTGTCACCAGAAAAATGCTGCATCATGTGCAGTGCCAGCACTGACTTGGGCACAGCTTTGATAGAATTTCTCCAGAAGATAATTCTGGTATATTCTCACCTAAACCAGCCAGATCCTTCAGAGTGGCAATCTAGCATTATCCAAATTTTATATTGTGGTGAACCCTTCCCCTTTCTGTTGGGGCTATATTCACTATAATACTTACAAATACCCCTAAAGCCAAACTACCCTGATTTTTTGTGCTGTCTTAGCTAGAAATTATTCAGCTGATGGCAAGTCATTCTACACAACTCCATAGTAAAGTTCAGTTTCAGATCTTCTCTGTGGTACTTTCTTTTTCCTTTTAAAAAAAGCCCAAGATCTGAGGGCAGCCTTCATAGCTCTTTTCTAAGGCTCTGCTCTCAATCTCTGTGTGTTACAAGCTGCTCTCAGGTAGTACATTCCAGATAACAGAATTTAAAACAAATGCTTTCACTCGCAGAGACTATCACTGAGAGCTCAAATCATTCCAAACTCTGTGCTGCTTTGAGACTTTAATCAGCCACCTTTTGCAGTTAATTGCTATTTTGGCAGGCTGGAGAAAGGAAATGGAGATTTTTAACAATTTCATATCAACACAAACCAAGAAGAATTTGATGAGACAAATAAAAGGTCTTTTTCCTAACTCAAAGATGCTCTGCCTGCCAAGTGCCAGAAGCTTTTTGTAAACATCAGAAGTGGGAGAGGATTTTTTTTTTTGAGAAAAGCTTGCTAAACTCCTCTATAATGAAAGATTTTAAGCAACATAGGTGAGTTCCATTTGGAGCACGTCCTGCCTAACACATCTCACCCAGGATGTTCCACCCCAGCAAACCGTGTTCCTGGGAGGCTTTGTGGAGCTCTAAAATGCACTGAAAAGTAACAAAACTGGGTAAATTCACCCCTCTGTCCAGCAGACGTGCACCACAACATTTCTGCCCTTCCCCTCACTGACCAACACCACAAACTCAGCTTTATCAGCGAGCTCTGTCCTCTCCTGATTCACCCAGCAAAAAAAAATCCGTGGCAGAGCCGACAATCGAGAAAGTTTGTCATTAATATCCACTTCACTTCAAACTTACTGAAGCGCTGGAAACCTCAGAAGCTGCAGTTCCAGTTGCTCATAATGTGCTCTTTGTTTTGTGCTTGGCTTATCTCTGAGCACAATGCAATCTTGAAGGAAGTACACCCACTCCCTGATGTTTTCCTTGGGAGCCAGAAGTGTGTGTGCAGCGTTTTTTGGGGCTGCGAGTAAGAGAGGAGTGTGTGTGTGTGTGTGTGTTGTGAAAGGTGCGGTGGTGGTGGGATGCAGGAAATTGTGCTGGGCTTTAAAGGCTGCAGATCCAGGCTGAAAGCAGAGTTCTGGCACTTTCTGCTTTAAAATTGTGCAGCCCGAGTTAAAAAAAAATATGTTCAACCAGCAGATGCAGAGCTGTTCCAGCTTGATGGATGGATTTGCAGGGCTGGTACACCTTGTGCTGTGAGCACACCCAGGCTGTGGAAAGTTCAGCAGCTAAACTGAAACTAACCATTGTTCAAATACCTCTGAAATGAGAGAATCTTGTTTACTTTAACGGTTTCCCTTCCTAAGAGGCAGGCAGTGTTTTCCCAGCCTGAAATGTTTCTCCTCTCCTTGGCATTTCCAAAAGTGACGGTGTCCCATGATCCTTACATAACTAATTCTGATCTCTTTGCAAATTATTTGATTATTTTTTTAAAAAATAGTAAGTCTATGTGAAAAAACTTAGATTTTATTTAAGTTCGTGACAAATCCAATAATGGGGAAAGTTTAACTTTACGCATGGCTGGTTTGGGAGGCTACGTGGATAGTCCAGGTCTACTGTGTACATATTTATTTATATTTATATTTAATTTTTTTTTAATGGGGAGTAGGGAGGACATAAGAGCACAATACGGTATTTAAGGATTCTGAACTTGCAGAAAGCACCATAACCCATATTTGCTACCCACTCCTGTTTATGGACAATGGTATTGCAGCTAAAATCCTGATGTGGGTGTGGATCTAATCTCACATTTGTCCCCTCTAATGGCTCAGCTCGGAGAAAAGGGCAGTCCCCTGCTCTATTACCTACTAGAGACTTTCTTTATTTGAATTTTGATCTGAACATCTCCCTGCTCTCCAAAACTCTGTGGGATTTTCTGCCCCTGCACTCTCAGCCTCTACTGGGTTTTGCCAAATGACTTTTCATTTTCTGCTGCATTCTGAAAATAGTTCCAAAGCATCAAAGAAAAGGTTATAAAAAGTGATTGAACTCAAAATAAAATCATGTGTCCCCCTGCTGCTTCCTTTTTTTCTAAAAATACTAAGACAAAACCATATACAGACAGCAGGTATCAGCCTCATTTTAGAGTTCCTTTAAATTTCACAAGGATTCAATCTTAAGTGGTGAAACTAAAAAATTATTTGGGATTTGGTTCAGAGTGACAGGTGAATACCATTGGGCTCCTATTTGGAAGGTGCTAAAAGCTCAGTTTAAAAGCTGATCTTGGAAAAGATCTGATTTCACACAAAAATATTAAGGAGTTTTTCTCTTTCGCTGAATAAAATTCAAACCTTGATTTAGATTTAATTTGTAGCTCTGGGTTTTTAATATAAAATGCAGTTTGTGGACTGTGGCTGATATCTCGCTCTATCTTGAGCAAAGCAAATTAGAGGCCAGGCTGTTTTTCTTTTAAATAAATAAACATTGCTGTTTCATTGATGGTTCCTAACAGAAGAGGTCAGCCCCATTGTTTCTGAAGCAGCAGTATATTAATCTGAAACATAAATTATTAATATCAACAACAAAACCCATGGTGTAGCCAAGCATTTGTCACAATGAATGAAAAAATAAACAAGTTATTCCCCCAAGACCTCGGTGCTATTTAAAGATGAATGAAATCTTCATTGAATAAAATAATCAGCTTGAATGTTTTTTGATTGTTCTGTGATTATTTGAGAGATTATATCTTATTGAAAGATCTACACATAAAATACTTAACTTTTAAAATGCTTCAGATTAGAGGGTAAGCATTAAATCATGTCATTTCAATCCAACTTTTATACCATCTTAATATTTGTATTTTTTTCTAACTGAAAAATCTTAGTGAAATAAAAAAGTTGGACTTCCTTGTATTTCTAGTATCTCATACTACTTCATCCTTTCTGGAGAGAGAAAGGAATAAGGGAAGAGAGAGGAAAAAACCTAAAATTGGAGAAAGGAGAATTAAGATCTTTCAGTTTTCAGAACTCGAGATGAAATATTTTGTAATGAATTTGAAAAATCTTATTCAGTGAAACACCTGTTCCTATAAAAGGAGTGGCTGCATTTCTTTTGAGGTTGTCTTCTACCAAAGTCAATTACTTTCTGTATGTTAATTTTCATGGACTAAGTGAAGACTCTTGTATATGTGTGATTTCTGTAATTAAATTTCTTTTTGGTGAAGGCAAGGTACTTAAAATGGTATCCTCTCTGCAGTACATCAGTGCATCAGGGCTTCATTTTTCAGGCAGTTTCACAAGCACAAGCTGAAGTTTATAAACAGCTTTAAGTAGCAGCTCTGCCTTGCTAGAGCAGCATCCATCACAGCTACGTCAGGGATGCAGCAGGGAGCTTTGTCTTATCTCCTCTCCCTCCCCAGTCGTGTGCTCTCATACCTAGACAGTTGGCTCATTAAAACAAGTGTGCTATTGCTGAGCTAAAAAAAAAAAAAAAGAGAGAGATAGAGAGAGAGAGAGAAAGAAAAGAAAGAAAAGAAAAAGAAAAAAAAGTTAAAGAGAGATGGTGTTTTT
This sequence comes from Pycnonotus jocosus, assembly GCA_013400435.1. NCBI lineage: Eukaryota > Metazoa > Chordata > Aves > Passeriformes > Pycnonotidae > Pycnonotus > Pycnonotus jocosus. Next base: position 4,765 of record VWYP01011435.1, read on the forward strand.
TAAGACTTGGATTTATAGCTCCATGTTGTAATCAGACATCACAGATTCTTTCACAAGAACCGTAAAACAAGTTTCCTCATGAGAAGGAAAAAGGAAAGAAAAAAAAAGAAAAAGAAGAAAGATGTGCTGTCCCCCATTAAACAATTGTGAAGTTCTGGTTTAGTGCAAGCTTGAGGGGAAAGAGGGGACGTGGCAGTAAATCATCTGTGCAGCTCTCAGCCATAAAGTTTCTCCAGCAGTCAAAACTGCCAGGGCTTGTTTGGATGACTTATTCTTAGGCAGGGGGGGATGGAAGAAAGTTTATAATACAGCTGCAAACTTCTGCTGTCTCTGGTGTCACCGTTGTTTCCATGACGTGACAATGAGCTACAGAAACCTCCTTCTATTTCAAAGGTGACGTTTCCTTCCCTGACCTTGTTTTGAGGTTGTTTCCAGCAGACAACTGAGCAGGAATCTGGCATTGCCTTGGTCCAGGTGCTCCTGGTGGGGTTTGGGCAGGGAGGGAGGGTTTGGGGATGGGGATGGGGATGCAGGACCCAGTTCAGGTCAGGATGGAGCTGTGCTTGGACCTGAGGGTCTGGCTGGGGTTTGGGTCAGGCCCTTGAGTGCCGTGGTCCCTGTCCTGGGGTGACTTTGTGATGCTTCTATCCCCAGTTGTCTGTTCTGTTTAAGCTGGATGTTCTGCACCTTTCAGGCTGGTTCTGAGAGCAAAGGGGAGAAAGAGAAGCTCTCAGTTTGTTTGGAGAAACTGCACTCACTCCTCCACATTCTGCTCCTGGACTCTGCTGTCTGCAGCACACACAGACAACAGGACACAGATCTCCTGTGCTTTTAGTAAGTTTTTGGCTAGGTGAGGCAGAGAAATTCCCTAGATTGTTTTTTTCCCTTTTTTCTTTGAATATTTAAACCTGTCCTAGGCTGACTAGTTTTTGGCTAGGTGGGGCAGAGCAATTCCCTAGATTGTTTTTTTGGTTTTTTGGTTTTTTTTTCCTTTTTTCTTTGAACTATTTAAACCTGTCCTAGGCTGAAAACCCAGAGACACCCTGGGATCTCAGGCCTGCAGCCCACTGGGGCCGGGGCCTCAGCTGAAAGCTAAACCACCACCCATGGCAAGGACTTTCTCAATTTCACAATCTCTCTGCAGAACAGCCAGAGGCTTCATTGTTTCATATTATCCATTCTTTATCCTTGTGGGCACTTTGTTTTTTAAATAAATGATTTTTTCCACTTTTCTCCAAAGAGATTTTTTTTTCCCCAGACCAATTGAACAAAGGGCTGTTTAAGTTTTCCTCCCAGAGAAACTCCATTTGGAGGTTTTCTCCCAAATTCACCCTAAAGCAAGACAGTCTCTTATCCAAATTGGTGAGGGATTGAGTGGCTGGAAGGTGTTGAGGTTGGAAGGGAGATGAGTGTCCCTTGGCTTGGCTGGCTGCTAGCTCTTGGATAATTCACCTGCTGCTGGGAATAGCTGCCAGAACAGTGTGTTAAATCACCAGATCCTCACCTTTAGGCTCAGGCTAAAATGTTCATTGCCCATCTTGACCAAAAACATTTAGAATCATAACATCAGGGAGTGTTTTGGGTCAGAAGAGACTTTCAAAATCATCTTGTTGCCATCCCCTGCCATGGGCAGGGACAAATTCCCCTGTCCCAGGCTGCTCCAAGCCCCATCCAGCCTGGCCTTGGGCACTGCCAGGGATCCAGGGGCAGCCACAGCTGCTCTGGGCACCCTGTGCCAGGGCCTGCCCACTCTCCCAGGGAACAATTCCTGACCAATATTCAATCCATCCCTGCCCTCTGGCAGCTTAAAGCCATCCCACCTTGTCCTGTCACTGCACATCCTTATCAAAAGTCCCTCTCCAGCTTAAAGAACTTCATCACTGTACTTGTCTTTCAGATTTTAGTCACTGCAAACATCTACTGTGTACAGTAGATGGAAAGGCCATTTTCGGTAGGAAGCAGTGCTTCTGTTTGACAGCACGGGGGTTTATCTGATTTACCTGATTTATCTGATTTTTTTTTAAACTTTTTTAAAATTTTTCTGATTAATCTGATAGGAGCACATGCCTGGTGCCTGCCTGTGTCCCAGCAGTGTGTGGGCAGGGGTGCAGCTGGCAATCAATCACTGCCAGGGTGAGGGGAGCAAATGCTGAAGCACTGAGAGAAAACCACTCCTGCAGAGCAGCAGAGCTTGTCCAGAAGGATATTCTGTAGGTGCAGCAAGTCAGCTGGCAAGTTAGGGGAGGATAAAGAAATTTTAATTTTGTGTCTTGGATAAACAACTGGAACACTGGTGAGAATAATTCTAGAACTGGCTCCTAAAATGTGTTTTTCTGGGGGAAATGGAGGAAACTAGGCCTGGATAAGGAGTGTATCCCTCTTTCTTCTTCTGAAATTCTTTCTTCTCACTTTTTCATCGTGCACTGTTACAAGAAGGACATCCAGTATCCCGAGACCTTTGAGTAACGCTTGAGATGAGTATCTTTTAAATTAAACAGAACTCAGCCTGACCTGTCTCTGTCTAAAATTTCTTACTAATATGAAATGCACCCTTTAAACAATCTTAGACCCGTGGTTTCCCCCTTCTCCCCTTAATCTCAGGTATGATTAGTGCTTAATGGACCTTGAAAAGCACCTCTATTTATAATGGCCACAGGTTGCTCTTGCTTAGATATGATCTCCAATTTTCTGTTTTCTCTTGAAATGAAACCCCAAATAGTGGGACACATACTTGGTTAATATGTTCATATATGCCACAATTTATTTTTTTTCCAGGAGCACAGTCTTTGCTGAATGATTTAATCCATATAACTTCTTGCAAACCCAAAACAATGGGCTGCTTTGTTCTGAGCAGCACTGATAACGTGGGAGCTCTTACACAGATACACCAGGGTATCAGGTGCCAAGGGGCTCTTTCCATGGACGAGGACATCTGAATCCAGGACATTTATTCTGCATCTGAGGAGATGCAGTGAGAGCAAGGGATAGGACTCTCCTAGCCACTGCATTTTGCTGCACACAAAACCTCAGAATCCCACAAAACATCAGTCAAAACTGATTATCTGTGCTGTGTTATTTGTTGAAAAACAGGGATAGAAGTACTCAGGATGCAGTGCTTTAAGAAAATCAACCCAAGCAGGCAAAGACCCAAACTGTGATTCCAGCATCATTTTTTTGGTGTTGAATAAAACCTTGTGGGTCAGACTGCAGAGCAAAACCGTGTCAGTAATGCCTGAGCCTCTCCTTGCTGAGCACAGGTTTCCAAGGAGCAATCTCCAAATCCCACAGCCTTTCCCAGACCTTCCTGACTCCATTCAGACTGGAAAACCAGAGGTGAAGCTCTCAGAGCTGGTGGATGATCCTGAGGGATGAGATAAACAGCCATTACCTTTGCTAATGATGGTGAATCCCTGTGATGTGCTAATCACCGAGCAGCAGTGCCCACCTCGAGCTGCCTAATTAAGTTTCCCAGGAATAGATTAGTGTGGGATTGCTGGTTTTCTCCATAATGGCATTGAATCTAAATACAACCAGCCAAAGTTCAGATATTTTTGCATTGTTAATGTGACTGGGACTTTTTTCTCTTCTATTAACAATAATATTGCAGTAATGGCTGGAAGTTCTGCTGAAGGCTGGCCCTGCACCATTCTCAGGAGTGGGAAAAGACAAGAAAAGTTCATCAAGCCCAGTGATAAAAGGTGCCTGTATCAGATCTGGAGAGAGAAGTAACCATCTCCAAGGCCTCTGCCCAGTCACTCAACCAGAAGACAAGTATATTGTTTATTATTTTATATAATGCACAAGCTTTAACATAGAATCCCTGCTCACTTGCATTTTGTCATTTTCAGCTATGCTAATTTTCTAGTAATTGGTATCCCCCAGGGCTGGTACCATCTGTTTTCCTCAGTTCCTATCACCTGGATATCTAAAGGCAGATTTAAAATACAAAAAACCCAAACAAACAACAACAAAAAAGCTCCAATGGGACATAAGTGCCTATAAAACATGGATTTTATATGCTCATCTTACTATCAGCACATTCAAAGTGGTTTCTTTGATTCCCCTTCTTCCCCCAGGGTCTTTCCAAACATAGCCAGTGTGCTCTCCTTTTCTCCCTGGCCAAATCTTGAGAGGTGACTTAATGTGTGGAGACTCCCCCTCAATCACTGTTTTAGGCTTCAGTACATGACTCAGTGGATAAATATTCAAAACCAGGGCAATTTCTCAGTGCTGTTTCACTAAGCAAGGTAAGGAGGGTGACAAGGCCAGTGAAGTTTTGATTTACAGATGATCAGCATGGAATGTGGCTGTGCAAAATGGAAGTGGTGAAAAAATCACTGGCTGCACAACGTTCCCAAATTTGCTTAAATGTGTTTCCAAATTAGAATAATTTGGATTCTCCATAAGCTGAAAGCTGTTTCAAAAGTGTTCTCTATTTTTAGATCATTGCTGCCGTTTCAGAATGTTCTAATATTACATGATTTAAGTCCTTGCAGCAATTACACTGGTAGGCAAAAATTACATGGAAAAATGAGGCAATTTAAAACGTGTCATTTGATAAAAATGAGTGAAGAAAATAGAAAATATTCACTCACATATGATATCTTGTCAAAGGACAGCTAGGCAAGCAACCTGGAGAGATTAAAGGAATCTAAAAGTCAAATAATTAATGGCTGCAGTAGATTGAAAGGTGAAATAATGGTCAAGAAGTGAGAACTACAAATAGACAGTGAGAGGAACATGATGGAAAGCTGTGCAGAATAAGACTCCTTCATTCTCTTCCAATCCTAGAGTTCCTTATACTTATAGGGATGCTCTTTTATTCTCAATTTTTCCTCTTCTAAACACTCCTCATAATGATAGCTGTCAGGTTTAGGTTTTTTTAAACTCTTGGGTGAAGTATTTAGAGAATAATTCTATAGAACTCTCTGATATTTGGTGATATTTTAAATAAGAGTAGCTCAGTATCTAAAGCCTCAAATCTGAAATCTCTGCACCACTGGAAACAGTGCTGTGAAGACTCAGTTTTGTATCCTAAATTTAGTGATTAACTTTTAGTAATCCATTGGCTGGGTGTTTCCATGGTAAGTTTGTGTATAGATGTTTGCATTCTAATTTATATGGTGAGGACAAGTTCTTTTTTTTTTATTGCTGATTCCTGATATTGGAGGTATGTGAAGTATTTTTTTGCACTGCTGTTTTTAAAATAATGCTGAAATTGTTTACACATAAATTACTGATAAGGCCCACGATTTTATTTTCACTGCTCACTGAAAAATGTAAAAAATGTGTATCTTATTTTTAGGGCTGCCCACATTATCTAGCAAGAGACAAAAAAACCCCACAATTCCTCCTCTTTCTTCCCCAAACACATATGAGAAGCAGGCCAAGGATGCTGTGGTACAGAGAAATGGACAGATGGGTCCTTATCTCCGCTGTACATCCCAGAAAATAATTTTTATTTCCATAATTCATAAACAGTAAAGTTAAAACAATGAAAACAGCTTAAATAGAGGTTAAAGTTTTGATATTACTGAACTGTGCAAAAAAGCCCCTCTGCAAGTAACTTAATTCTCCATATGGGATATAGCTGAGACAGAATGAATCCTAAAAGCCTTAAGGAGAATAGGGCAGGGGTTTTTGAAGGGGATCTGCCCCTGAACACACGATGCTCTCTGTCTGGAGATGAGCTCTGAGCTGCAGGAAGTGTGTTTGAAATGCTCCACCTGAGCTGCTTTGCCCCTTTAAGAAGAAAAACCCCGAGATCTGAGGGAATCCAAGCCCTGGTGCAGAGTACAAAGCTTGGGAAAGCTTCGCTGTCGTCATTTTTGTTCCTATGCCCAAGGACTGTACCCAATAAATCAGAATATTTTTTTGCCTGTTGAACTCTTAATGTTCTGGACTGAGACTCTTCAGCTCAGGTTGCAGACAGAAATGCTCACCATGGGGCTGCTCAGACTCGAGATCATGGCTTGGATCTGCGACGGGACGATGAATCTTTAACCCACTGGGCACAGCGTTTTACTCACTAATTAGTGTTTATAATATGAAATATTATAGTATACTATTATATATAGTGCAATTAGTATTTATAATATGAATTTCTTGATTTCTGTATTCTGAGTTCTTTATAGCTTTGTTACTCCCTGAGCCATCTCGGTGCCTTCAGCAGGAACAGTCAGGAGACACAGCGCTATTTTTTAAGGGTAAGTTTTTCAAGGACTGAGCCAATTCTTGAGTAAGTAGCATGGGGGCTGTGACTTTAAACAGTCAGTTGTTTGATATTTATCATGGCAGGGACTGCAGTTACCACAGAAATAAATTCTCCCTTTCCACAAGTCTGTCAGTGATGAATAAACACAAATTACGAGCATCACACCTCACAGAGTGCTGTGTTTTTGTGAAGCAGCCATGGGGACAGAGCAGCCCTTTGGTGGAGTTGCACATTTTTGGGTTTTTGGGTTTTATCTAGTGCTGGTTCTTTCCCAAGCCACACCTCTAAAATAAGGTGAGCTCTAATGTTGTCCAAGAGATGGGGAACACCTGATATGCAGCGAGCTGTGGTTTCCTGGGGATGGGCAGCACCTGACTTGCTGCTGTTGTAGATTTTCCTCTGTACCCCCTCCTGTTGGTCTGAACAACCTCCTCCAGGGGTTTCTCTGCAGGTCTGTGAATAATCCCGGGATGCTGTGCAATCCTTGCACCTTGCATGGCTGGGACTGCAGCAGCACCAGCACAGTGCCTCGCTGACAGATCCTGCCCTGCTGATGCCAGCACCTCACACCTATTCCCAACTCCCCGGTTTGCCCCACCAGAGATTATTGAGGCTGAAAGAAACATTTGCTCGATTTCTGCTTTTCTCGGGTTGCTTTCTCTTCGAGAACAATTTCCTAAACAACCTCGCTGCTCTTAATGAGCGAAGCCCAGAGTGTTTATTGTAACCTGCTTTGAACTGCTGGCGGCTCCAGAGGAGGGGAGGGCTTTGAACAGAGCCTGTCTTGTGCCAAAAAGTGAGCTCTGGGCAGAGCAAGGCCGAGGTACAGGAGCAGGGCAGCGTTAATAAAAACACTGCAAATGAAACGTTAGCGCGGGGTGCTGAAAGAGCTCAATTTTATTTTGTTTTCACACATTAGGTTTTGCTTAAAGCAGACAAGTACCAGGGAGAGCGTTCTGAAAAGAGGCTTTGTATAGGAGCTGGGGCTCTATCCATCAGATTTGTCATTTCAGGAATGCAGCCAGATGTATTGACTTACTAGCAATTGCATTGGTGCCATCTGGCCTGCTGGAGGCTGTATTAAAGATGGAAAAAACTGAGCAGAAAGAAATGAAACTTGTTCATCACGCCATTACCCTAGCTGCTTATTTAAAGAGGGGAAAAAAATGTAACTTCTTGGCAGGGGGTATGCTGTTTGGAAATAAAATAGGAGGTCTTAAGGACCACAAGTCTCAAAACTGAACACTGATGTTTATACGCAGACTTGAAAGCTGGGCCTCGCTGTTGTCATTTTGTGTATTTTTCTTTTTTTAATGGAAAAATGCTTTCATATCCTACTGTTCCCAGTCATGGAGCAAAATACTCCCAGAGACCCCTGCCTGGTGCACTGCAGCCTTTATCCTGGCTCACTTTCAGTCCTCTCCATACCAGCTGAGCTGTCTGAACTGCCTCCTCCTCTCAGGAATTGAATTTGTAGGTGCTGTGCTCCCTATCGCTGTCCCAGGAATGTCTGCACAGATTTTGGATCATTTCTTTTCAGATTTATCAACATCACTGTCTGAGCAGAACTGCTATTCCTAGGACAGCAATAGTAATAATTCTTCCTTAATTCCATTCCTTAATACCAAAATTACTAAATGTACTCAATTTAATTAATAAATCCAATAAATCTGTGTTCCAAGTTTTTTCTTGCATTTCATGTAGCAAAATCTTTTTCTTAATATTTTTAGGATCAGGGCTGGAGTAAATATTTCTTGACATGATAGAACTTTTTCACTATAGAAATGTATTCTGGCTGCAGGGTGAGAAATGTTCACCAGCCTTGCTGGGGTATAATCTTGAAGATGCCTTTATTAATATTTAATTCTACAATTAGTCTTCCTGAATCAGTGCCATCTTCTTGGGAAATTATTCCATTCATTTCACAGAATAAAACTATGGGTCTGAACCCACCAGAGCTAATGGAATTTGGACTGACTCCTGTAAGAGCCCAGGGAACAATTCCCAGGTATTTTCAACCTTCAGCCTTTATTGAAGGACAGCAGAAAGATTTAATTACTCAAAAGTAATTATACATAGTTTTATATATAGTTTTCAGTACTCTCTCATAGACATACTAGTTCATTTAATGTCTCAATAAAAGTTGTTTACAACTACTGACAAAAATGATGAAACAAAGGACCAGAGTCTTTTTTAAAGAAATATTTTTCAGTTCTGCTCTGTTCTCTTCATTTCTTTTGATTTTTTCCATTTAAGATAGAAAGTTCTTGAGGGCAGGGAAGTGGAACTTGGTAAAATGCTGAACAACTTGTGGGTGAAGTCAGTGTTTTAGCACTCCCAAACACACGTCTTTGAAGAATACATGATAGTTTTAGGATTTCTGCAACCATGAAACCTCCACTGTAGCACTGCCAGGGTCTTCACTGTGGTTTTGTTTTTTTTTTTTCCCCAACAAGATGAGAAAAGCTGGCACCAATACTGGAAAAGTCAACAGTGACTAAATACCCTTAAAAGAAGATGTAATGTTCTTACTCATACCAAGTAATGGTGCTGTGTGAAAAAAGACCCAATTTAGCCCTCATTAAAGGTCAGGATAAAGATTTCTGTCCACTCCAGTGAAATCTGGTTTGTTCCTTCCAAGGGAACAGCGAGCAGCATCCCCTGGGCAGGAGCATGAGCTGGTACCACGCTGTGCCCTCGTGTCCACAGCCACGAGATCCTTTAAGGGTGCTCCCAAATGGGACCGGACTGAAAAATCCCCAGTGCCTGGACCAACTCCAGTGAACTCCATCTGAGTCTGGGAGAGTGTCTGCGATATCTGTGACAGCTCCTGTTTGTGTTTTGTGCTGATTACAGCCCACCATCCTGCTTCAGGACAGAACAGAGCCCACAGAGTGGATTTGGGATTGCCCTGAGCAGCTGCTGCTTCTGAATGCCTGCTGAGGAGCACGGAGAGGGTTTGCTGCCCCTTAGCTTTTACTGATTTGCAACATTCTGAAAATCATTTTAAACAATCTCAACATTGTTTAAATTGTTTTGGGGGTTTTTTTTCCACCATCCCCCCAAAAAATCAGTGTCTCTGGTAGCAATGCCTGGATTACTCCCCCCAAGGATTAATTAAAGGACTTAATCTCTGTGCCTTTTATTTTGTAAATTCGGAATGTTGACGTTGTTATTGTTAGCGGTAATCTCCTGATCCCAAGCAGGAAGGAGGGAGGGCTCAAGCATATGACACACGGGACAAAGTGCTCCTCTGGCCAGGAACCGCACACTGAGCGGAACAGCGAGGGGACACAACATTCCGGGAAAGGGAAAACATTCCCAGTGCTCTGCAGGGAGCCTCTGCCCAGGCACAGGCTGCCACCAGACACTGGCAGCCCTGCCAGGAACAGAAACACTCCCAAAAACCCTGGTTAAGTTTTGAGGGAAAGAGTGCAGGCAGAGCACAAGCTTGGAAGTCAAAAAAAAATTTAAAAAAAATTGGAGGAGCTGTCAGATTTACGTTGTAGAAGAGGTTGCAAAGATTTCTTTCTTCTGTAAGAAGAATAAAACAAATTAACAGGCCATGCTAAATAAATACAGGCAAGTAAATATATTGCTGAGAACAGCGTAAAGCGTCAAATCTTCCATCATTTTTATCATTCCCTTAAGGTATTTTATATGTTATATACCTGCACAAATGGAAACACCTTCTCCTTGGTTTTTAGCAGTATAGCATCCATAATATATAGTGAGAGTAGTAAAAGGTGTGAGAGAAGGCAGGGAAATCTTTATTCCTTACTGTCTGGAGTGGTTTATTGTTTGATTTGGGTTTTAGTGCACTTTTAGCACCCAGCAACAGAGAGTGAGAGCTGCTGGTGCTCAGAAGGCACCAATTCCATCTTATCTGGTGAGTTGAGGTGGGATTTTAGCCTGGGCTGGGAAAAGTTCATTGCACACCAGAAAATTTAAGAGAAGACCATGTGGAAAAAATCCCTTTAAAAATATCTTAAAAACCTGGAGCAGCACATGTCCATATGTAAATATTTAAACCAAACAGGGGGTTTTAGTAGCCTTGGACCACTCTGAAATCAGTGGATATTTTCTCCGTGTATATGAGAGCAGTTTTTTGTCAGTCTGCTTTTTATTAACATAAACAGGCTAGTGGTAGTGACATAGGTAGTGACAAAAGCTGTATTTATGGTAAATAATGGGCTGACAAAGGGGAGAACGGTGCAAGGGACAACTTTCATGTGTACTTTTTTGGTGATGCATGACCTACGCTTACTCCACAGGTCTTTCATCATCTCTACATGAAAGAAACATGTTTTAACTGAGCTCACGTGGACTTGATAGCTCTATCTTTGTAGCCTTTCCTGCAGTACTCCCCAATGGCTGATAATATGTACTCAACCACCTTTAGGCCACTGTTGGGTCAAATTGGAAAAAATACAGTAGTTCCCAATAAAAACTTAAAACCCCTGCAAAGGTGACAAGAGAAAAAAGAAAGTGTCAGTCCAGGCAAAATCCTAGAGGTGGCCAGCAGGTTCAGTGGCAATCTGAGGGGGATTGAATGCCTCATTCAAGAAGGGTCTCCACACAGACTTGCTGACAGCCTGCAACTTTTCTGCTTTTCTAGTTGGGAGTCTGCACTTCCAGGGAGAATCCTGCTGCCTGTGGAGGTGTGTTCAAGTCAGAAACTTTAAACCATTGTATAGGGGAAGATAAGACAAAACTCAGCTGGTTTATTCCTGAAACTCCCCGGGAAATGAATCCCATGGGGTCAGTGAGGAGAAGGTCCTTTGTGTGAAAATTGCACCATGATTCCAGCTCACCAAGACTTTGTTCCTTCCACCTGGGGGAATGAAGATGCAGACCTTTGACAATATTTCTTTTTCGAGTCCAGATTTCCAAGATGAAACATCCACTTTGTGTATTAGGATTAAAATTAGTGATTCACGACTTAATGAGAAATTGTTCCAAAGTCTGTCACTCCTGTCAAAACCAGGGCCTGATAACTGAAAGGGCTGCTGTTGTCTTTCTCCTTGATGAAGTTCAAGTTTCCATGCTATTTAGTGGTTTGTTGTGCTTAGGTGATGCACTGAATTTATTTTTTTAAAGACGTTGTTGCTTCTCTTATTTTTTTAACTGCCCATCACTCTGCTATGTTCATTTAATGCACACTGACAGTAGTACTTTGAATTGCAGGAAATCGAGTTTCTCTTATTCTTATGCTGCTCTTTCCCCCCAGTCCATCATGCCTGTATTTAGCACAAAGGCAACCTGGATTTTGCAATTAAAAGGAAGGTAATTTGATGATGCACACACGGAGCAGTGGGGCATGTGTGTGTGTGCACATAAACACCAGGGAATCACATGGAAGCTCTTAATGAAACCCTTATGATAGGAATAATGCTCAGGTTACAAATGCTACAGCTTATCTGCTACGTGTGGTAGGTGATAATAACTCTGCAATTCAGTCAGGGTAGGAAAGCAATTTTAGTAAACATAATACCTGAAAGCAATTTTCAAATTATTCCCTGATTTCTAACGCATAGTAATCTCCAAAACAGTTGGGTTATTTTTCAGATCCCATTTCCAGTTTGTGTTGGTGGATTTTAATCATTAGTGCCACATTGCTTGCCACCTCAAATCCCTCAGTTTCAGCATGTGATACCTCAGAGGGCTGCAGTGACAAAGTTCTCCTTTTTTGAGCAAACCCTCAAGCAGAATGCTCTTTACTGGAAACAAAAAACATGACATGGAAAACAGGGACAGATCAATTATGGCACGGATTCAAATGCAACATAAATCAGCTTCTCTGCACTGAAAGCCTTTAAGGATTTTCTCAATGGCAAGAGAACTCCTGAACATGTGAATGAGCTGCGAGTGCAAAACTTGGCCATTCCTGCTTGGCCTTTCCTCCTAAAATTTAGAGCTCCTTGGAAGATGGAAAAATTGCACCTTTCCTACTGATCATGCTACAATTGTTCTTCTACCTTTTCCAAAAGTTGGTAAGTAGTTGAGGAGAAGAATCATGTCCCTGCACCGCTTCACTTTTCTCTACCCTCTGTGCCCTTTTTGCCCACAGGCAGGGAATAATTGTCCTTAATCCCCAAGTATGATGGGGAATGCTGTTCAGCTCTTCCCTCCTCCTCAAATGCCCACAGGGACAGTCCAGCCTTCCACTGGTGCAGTTGCAGAGTGGGACATGAGCAGAGCAGTATCAATAGCTTTCTAAAAGGCACAGTTTCACTGTCCTGACATAAAGGCCCTACACTATCGAAATTCTTCTTTAACCGTGCCAAGGAAATAATTGAAAGCACATTGAGCTGTATGGATGTAGAAACCTACAGGAATTTCGTTGGTCTTGTGGTTAGTGAAGGAAAGATGTGGGGAGACATTTATACCAAGAGTTTCTACAAGCTATATATTCATGCTCCTGAAATTTGAGAGAATACATTTGACAGCACACTCACTTTAAAAACTGGATATGAGGTTCTTTAGGATTGTTTGTGTGTGCCTTTGTCTGCCTCAGTAATGTTTATGGAGAGACAATTTTGGTCACTGTTCAGTGTTTTTTCAGGGCAGGTAACTCAGATCTATTCAAGGTTGATGCATTTCTAACTTGACCACAATTAGATGCTTTTCAGGTAATCTTTCAGCTGAGCTGAGCTCTTTTTTTCCCCAGCAGAATCTCTCTGAATGTTCCAGTTAAAGCAAACTTTCCATTCAGATCAAAGTGTATAGGCTGGCTCTGTGTTATCACCTGACAACATTATCGTTGGGAATATTAAGCTGTCAGCAGCAGATCTGAGGGAATCACTTTCCCAGTCTGCAGTGAATTATAGAGGATGGGATCCTATCACACATAAAAGTCTTTCCATTTTCTAAGACTGTATCTAATTCTAATAGTTTCAATCTGACCTCAGACTGGATTTTTCTCTTGTCTTAAATCATGATCAAGAGACCTTCTAAGAGCTTAGCTACAAGATTTGTAACCATTCAGCACATTTGTGTATGCATTTACGTTGTTTCTGAGATGTATTTAAACCTGCATGTGCCAAGCCTGTGTGTGTGTGGAGCCAGTGGTGTCTTTTTGCTGAAAAACCTCTTCCCTGCCCTACTTCTCCCCTTTTCCTGTTGCATTCCTGATTAATATGTTGTTTGCATGGCTCTGTGCTAACACACACATGCGTGGGACTGAGCGTGGGTCAGTGTCAAGTGGGACAGGATTAGGATGTGGGAGGTTGCTGGCATTAATGCTTAGCAAGTAGGATTAGGATAAAGCTGTAATTGAACAGTTCAGCTAAGCTGGGATTCATCAAGAGCTTTGCAAAAGCACATTACGGTGGTCAGTGAAAGGAAGTTTTAAACTATCAAGGCAGCCTGGTTTTGCAAAGCTGCAATTGCAGAGAGGCAGGGTTGAGCACTTCTCTTGTCTTACATGTACAAATGTGAGATTCTTTGCTGGTTTTGGCTTCCCAATTTGTGTTTCTGAGCGCTCAGAGATAGTGGGACGATGAGAAATGAAAAAGTGTTTTGTCTAAGGAATTTCAAAAAATGGCAAAGACACCATAGTGTTTAATGTGGTCTCATCCGTGACACATAATCTGAATTTGAAGGGAGTTGGAAGTGATTAAAAACTAAAAAAAGCTAAAAAAACCTAAAAAAAAAAAAAATCAAAGGAATGTTCTAAAGAATGACTCCTGCAATTCACTATTTATGGCCCCAAAATTTCACATATTTCTCTAATCCTGCCAGGTTTTGGGCTAGGTAGGTAACACTGGCCAGGGCAAATACCTCAAAATGTTCACACAGAGCACAGGCTTTGTGATAGTGCTCTGGGCAGGGCTGATGGGTGATCCTCCCCTGCAGAGGGGGTCCTCTTTTAGCCCTGACAGGCCACCCCAAAACTATCATGTTGAAAAGCCCGCAATGCTGATAAATCCCAAAAAATTCCACCCTGTTTTCACCTAAATCTGCATTCCAGCCACCAGGCCATCGGCACATGTTAGTACAGAGAGAGCAGTTTCGTTGTGTGACTTCTCTTGGCTGTGCTCAAGCTTTAAATTTTTTTTTAAAAAATGGGGATGAAATAATAGCTTTTGATGACATCATAGCTGTGGCTGAGATTAACCCTGCTCCCCTGTGGGGTGTTGGTGGGGTTTTTGCTCCATCAGCTCCAGGGATGTGAATATTTGTGCTGTGCTGGCAGCAGGCCAGCTCCTATGATTGTTTTATTGGGTGTCCACTGTTATTAAGCCCCTCTGTGTTTCTTCCCCTTTTGCTTTTTACTTCTGAGCTGCTTTTCTGTAACCAATTTGCATTACTTTATGTTAAATTTCACGTGCCATGTGTCAGCTGAATTCCACATCAGATCTAAAGATTCAAAGTCCTTTGAATTGTTCTTGGTGGCTACGCTGTGTTTACTGTTCACTCACTTGTGTGTGATCAAGGAATTTAACAAGTTTTCAACTGTTTTTCATGTCTGAGGATATCTATGCACAGTATAGATTAAAAAAAAAACACCCTGTAAAGCTCCAAAAAGGGAACATTTAGGGATAACTGGCAACACGATTTATACCCTGCTTTATAACAATCCCCTCGTGTTCTGGCCTTTATGTGCATTCAGCAATTGCATTATTCTGCTGATTTATGAGGACAAAAAAAAAGCCATTCTTTGTGTCTGTAGAACGCATAGCAGAGAGAAGTCTTGATGTTGTCTCAGGAGAGCCAGAGGGGCACTGAAATATACAGATCATTAATAAATTATCATCGTAATAATGTCAGGTTGCTACACACCACTCTCTATGAGATCCAGAATGGGCTTGAGGTTGTAAAAATATGTATCATTTCTCAAAGCCTTCAAATAATTTTACTGTGGTTTACATTATAATTTAGCCATGTCGATGCGTTTCTATGGCTCAGTAAAAATAATATAATGATGTGGGCTGTATCCCAGCCTCAGAAAGTTTGAATTTCTAAAGATTCAGCAATATCACCAAATCTGACATCTTACTTTTCATCAGTTCTCTTGGAGTCCTGCACAGGCCACCCATGAAGTCGCCCAAATTTTTGTCTGAGGTTTGTCTGAGCTGCATTTTCTGGGATTAAAATAGGTGTGTTGAGTACGATTCCCACCTTTATTTCTGGCATGCTTTTCTAGATCACAGACAGCAGAGGGTCGAATGACTTTCTCCTGCTCTTCCATCCAGAGCAAAGATGGTGCAGGGAGGGTTGGAGTCAGGCTCTCAGTCGCGATAAATTTCCTTCTGCTGGTGGCAGTATGCTCAGAATGCTTTGAAGTGCTGCTTTGTCAGAGTTCACAACAGTTCATTTCAGCTCCAAATAAAATATTATCTGACTTTGCTGGCTCTGCAGCACCAGGAGAGGTAACAGTGGAGCTGTTCTAAGCCGTTTTATGAATCCAGTTTCCCTACACTGGTTTCTTTATTGGAATTTGTACAGACCTTTCTTTAAACACAGCTTTGCACCGAAGGAAAACAAAAGGGTGTTTATACAAGACAATAGGGCAGACATCATTTACTGTATAGGGCTGATTTTGAGTTTGTGCAGCTAAGACAAAGGGAAATGAACACCCCCATGTGGTGTAACCTCTGCAAGAGAGCAGCTTTTGTTATTTTAAGGCTTGAAACGCAGTACTTTTTAAAGTTTGAATTATTGAGGAATATACTCCACAACATGTACTTTGTTCTGCAGAACACAAGCACAATAGTTTCCTTATGGCTTTTCATTTAGAATACACTCGAAGCAAGACAACGTCCTCCTTTTCTGATGCAGTTTGCAACACAGCAGAAACGGCATTTATCCCGGTTCTGAGGCTCAAAGAACTTTCAGCAACTGATTTTTTTAATTTTTTTTTTTTAGGCCTAACAATGTCAGCACTAAGGCTTAAAATAAGCCCAGTTGCTGAACAGGATCCCTTAAACATTCAGTCTTTAATTCTGATGTCTCTATCTTCTTTCCTTCTCTTTGTTTGCTGTGTGAAATTCAGAGTGAAATAGTCCCGTGGGGCTCTTTGGAAGCTCATGAAGCTGTGTGTAAGAAAGGGTGAGGACAATGAGGAATTTCAGGACCTGTGCACATGGAGGGATCCAACAGATTGCAGCTTTTCCACTTTTATCTTCCATCTGCACGTTGCTTTTGGGCAAAGAAACAATGTTCTAAGATAATTGGGTAAAGCATAGAAAATTGTAAACTAAGAAAAAGGAAATTTTCACTTAATACATTAGTAGCTGCAAAAACCACATCTGACTCCAAAGTTAGATACATGTGACCATCATGAATGCCCACAAAACTGACCTCAGAACAGCACTAATATCAAGCTACAGTAAATCCAAAGAAACCTGCATAATGTCTGCAAGATTAAGAATTTATTTTCCATGCTTTTATGTCTTTTGTCGTGCAGGTCATTATAATATTATCCTGAATGCTTTTCTGCCCAGAGGGTCAGGAATGTCTTTATGTTGTAGCTCAGGAACTGACATCCAGGTCTGAGAGTGTTTGTTGGCTTTGTCTGAGTTCAGAACCAACTCCATAAATCATATTTGAACCAGCAATGCTGTCCCTACTTCTATAAGTAACAGATTTTCTGAAGTGAAAACTCTCAGAATCTGAACAGGTAAATAGAAACCTACAGAGGTCAACTGGTCCCAGAGCAGTCAGCTACTGCAAACCAGTCCTGACAGAGTTTTGCCTAATTTCTTATCTAAAAAAAAAGGAAAGGAAAAAAAAAAAAAAAAAAAGAAGTGGAGGAAAGGGACTGTTTTATTATAAGGCTCTCACAGCATCTCTCAGTGGTTTAACTGCCAATAGGTAAATACAAATATTCAAACTGAAATATGTGCAGAGAGGGCACATTTTTCCATTAGTAATGAATGTTGAGTTTTCTCAGAAAAAGTTCAGGTTCTGCAAATCCATCTCACAAATCAGCTTCAGATGGACTATTTATTACCAAGAATTTGCAGAGCTGAATGTGTAGAAGACATGATTGCTTTCTAAAGAACAAAAGAGCAGTGCCCCAATTGTTCTCCTAAGGGCTGAATGCTCCAACCTTACCTGCCCCAGCTCCCTCCCAAACCAGCTGCAGAAAGGCTGTTTTTAGGGAGTTAGAGACTGATAGTTTCATTTTGAGAACTTCAAACAAAAAATAAATCAAGATAGTTCAGTGATAAAAAAAAAAGCTTGGGTGGGGACTTCTATTGGCTTTTCATTATGAAATACAACATGAGTGATTTGGGTGGTTTTTTGTGGTTTTGTTTTTGTTTTTTTTTTTAATGGGCACAAATGTTACTTTTCACTGGCTGTCAGAAATGGCTTGTTTCAGCTTTTTGTACAATTGACCATTGTGATAAGCCAGTGAGTTTGCTCTTTTTATCCCCTGGAATGAATAAACACTGGGATTTTGTTCATCTTTTAAATCCATTATATGGTATTTCCCAGGGGAGGTAAGCTTTGTATTTATTTGTGTGACAACTCTTTGAAATATGGCATTTTGAATCATCACCTTCTTCCCAAGGAGGCATTTCCAACAAACCAAGAGTTTGGCTTTATATGTACATTTCAAGGGCTAAAAAAATTCCTTAATGTGAAGACACACTGCAAGCTTAATTAAATGCAGGGCTACTGCACAATTAGATCAGTAGTCTGTTTATATCAGCAATGCTTTCCAGAAAAAGTTTTGACAGCCAGCTGCTGAAAATAGCTTCAGAAAACCCCCAATGAAAACCAGCAGCAAAAAAAAAAATCCCCAAGACTAATTCACAAAGTAAAGAAGGTGTGGCTGAGGACCCTATCTCAGTTTAGGTTAATGCTGGCCTCTCTGTGGAATAATTTGTTTTGATGTTCTAAAGGAACTGTCTTGATGTTTTATATACTTGTTATTTCGTATCTCTTTAAAGCTATCACAGAGATTTGAGTGTGAAATACTTTCTCAATTTGTGACAGACCCTGGATGAGGACTCTACAAAGGAGAGATTTCAAAGAGACACAATTACAGTATTTCTGTGTGTGACAGGTATTTCTTTGGTGAAGTTTTGAAAAAGTTGTAACAAGTCAAAAAGAGAGAGGAAGTGCCACAAAAAAGAAATACTTCATGAGGAAGTACCAAGTTCAAGTAGAGAGATGCTGTCCTGATGTTTCTAAATATTATTTACATGCCACAAACTGACAGACAAACTCTTCTGCATTATTGGTACCACCAATGCCTGAGTCATTTATTGGCCATTGATTTAGTTAATTGTAATTTTCTGTTTTAATTCACTGGCATGAGAACTTAATCAGCCATTTCTTGAACAAACAACAAAAGTTTACTACTGAGAAAGGAGAAAATATTCAGCCTGGGTCAGTGCATTTCTAGGTCAAATATAATCTGTATTTAACCTTTCTCTGCATGGGTTAGGATCTCATATTAGTGTCTCAAGACTTTTATTCTTGTTTTCCTGAATAATTTTCTGCACTACCTGACTCTGTGCTTGGCCATCAAACTTGCTGAGTTAGGAGCACTGAGGAAAGGTTAATGTGCTATCCCTGCTGCTGATTATGTCAGAATGGGCTAGGTCTGTGAAACATAAATATCCAGCATGCCAAAGCAAATATTTTGATTCCCTTGAACTCATTAGCAAAAGTTTATCTTAGATGGGATGGGATGCAAGCTATTACTTGGAATAGAGGGATAGATTAGGATGGATGGAATTCATGCACGTGGCAGGCCAGTATCTATTGGAACTTAATATTTCCTTAATGAAAGCTCAAAATTGGCTTAATTTATGAATACATTCTTAGATACCAATATTTTGTTTGATATTTCATCACTCATATGTAGAACTTTTTTTCTTTCAGTCCTTTCTGTGTTTTGAGCTTGAAAGGAAATAAGGTAAATATATTAACTGGCTCATATTTCATGCTGAAAGGGGAATGACAGCCATAATTCAGCATGAACACCATGTAGAACTTCACAAAACTTATGGAACCCAAAGTTAAAACATGAGCAGCCTATCAGAATCTGAGGAAATACCTGGTGCATTCTTGTTTCTCTTGGTTAACAGTGAGCTGCCACTCAGCCTCAATTGAACTGCCAGAGTCATGAGATAATAACAGCAGGAAATTCTTGAAAGATATATTCAAGATGGTAGCTACAACTGGGCTTCTCTGAACTGATTACAGTTCTAATTGGATTGGGAAGCATACTTACAGTGAAGCTGACATCCTTAAATTTTTATTAAAAAATGTAGTAGAAGAAAACCTCTTATCTCACTTTGTTCCCCAATACTTTCACTCCTGAACTCGGTTTGCAGCCTGCAGGGGACAGGGTTTGTTGAGCTGTTGATGTTTTGGGTTCCTCCTGCCTCCCACTGCAGGATGCTCCCCACAAGTGATCTCGTGTCACCCTGCCTGGCCATTCCTTCTGCTGCCCTGCCAGGGTTTATCACCACTCACTCCTGGACAGTGTTAATGGTGCAGCCACTTCCTCTCTGCCAAACAACCCTAACATTCACCAGACTTCCCTGCATGTTACAGAGCAAGCAAGTCAAGTATCATTACCTGAAATGGTAAAAAAAAATTAAAAACCAAAAAAATGTTAATCCTGTTTACAGAAGGAATTTTGATAGATGCTGAACACCCCTTTGAAAGATTAATGCAAGGAAAAGTTGATATTTTGGATCTTAGCAGAATTTCAACTGAGTGATGCTTCATAATACTTAGGTTTTTTAAAAAATTCTTACAGAAACAAGCTCCTAATTTTCTTCTTTTGCTACCAAAATACCCCTATTTTAAATGAAAATTAAAACCAAGCTAACAAATCATGGAGAGGAGAAGCCAGTGATGTGTCACTGCCCAGTGCAGTGTCAGCAAATAATGTGGTATATTGGAAACTGAAAATTCTGAAACAACCATAATTCCCAAGTCATCTTTTCTTTTTGGTAACACACAAAATGTGTTTTATTCAGGGAGCCACGTGGGAAAAGGTGGGAACTGTTAAACCTTCAAGGGAATGCCAAGGCAGACAGAAGTGTTTGTATTTATGCAGTTGAAAATCTGGGGTGGGGGCAGGAATGTTATTTTGGGGGATCCTGGGAAACTGAAACAGCTGTAGAACTTTCGTTGGAGATAAACATTTTTACCTCAATGAATTTCTCAGTGGTTGGTGACAAGATGCTGATGTTTAACTTTGCAAAACAACCACTGTACTGCCAACTACACCAAGGACTGTGGGCACATTCCAAGTATTACATCCTTTTATTCACTTAGGCTTGACTCCATGCAAGAAAATAATTCCCACTGCTCACAGATGAAGGGAGAGGTTGTAAGTCAGAGCCTCCCAACATTCGTGATAGTGAATCAAGACAATTCAAAGCACAGGCACAGAGGATTCCCAGCTTTTCTCTTGATATTGGTTGGAATATTGATGTCTGAGGAGCTTTGTTGGGCTTGGGAGTGGGTGAAGGCTGGATGGCCACCAGAAGCTTTGGAGAGACTCTGGGTGTGAAGAAAATGAGATTTGAGCAGAACCCATTGAAGCACAGATCAAAAGGCACCATCAGAACTGAGATTAAGCCTCACTTCCCCAGGGAGCTGGGAAAATGGAAGGAAAATCAGGAGCTGTAGTGGTATTTCTTTAGCCATATTCTTGAAGGAGATCAGTATCATCTCCAGAATCAGCTGGATGTGGATGGAATGACCTGCTAAGCCAAGTCTCCTTTCTCTTTCCAAAGCCTGGGAAACTAACACAAAACCATCCTTTAAAATACAGTTTTATGACCAGACAAAAATTGAAGTGTGGAAAATGTATCCGTGCAGGCACATCTACTTGCTTGCCTTTAGCTGCAGTGGCTGATGATAACTTGCCTCCATCCCAAGAAAGTGAAAGAAAAATAAAACAAACACAAAAAGTTCAGTCAAAGGAAAAATTGTCTCATCAAATATTTTTCACTTTGTGCAAGCAGCCTGCAGGATTCAGCTTGAGTTTAGTAAGAGTAATTCCTCTTGAACTTAGTGGTGCTTTTTCACTGATTATAAACCACAGAGGTGGCAGGAAAATCCAGTCACAATCCCAAGTGAAATCCAGGTCCTTTGCCTGTTTGACCTCAGCTGATGGGATCAGGTTTGATGTTTTGCATACCCCACTCTGGTCTTTGAGGTATTTGTTGGGGTTTTTTTTCTTTTTTATTTGTTTTTTTTCCCATGCAAATAATAAGGAAGTTTACAATGAGATAATGAAATA